>PPHD01013326.1:0-17405 GCA_002909625.1 Bambusicola thoracicus | reverse complement strand
ACTATGTTTCACTTCCCCAATTTCTCTACCATCACTGAATTTAAATTGAGTTAAATTGATTTAGATCAGCATTAAAGAGTGTTCAGAGCAGCACCCACACAAACACTTTGTCCTGTGTTAACGAGACCCTCGTACCACTGAGAGCAATGCCATCAACACCGCTGCCTTCAGAAGGACAGCTGCTGATTTCCCTCCTTCCTTCCACTCCTAGAAGGCAGGTCCCACCCAGCAACCACACTGCTGGTAAGGCTCACCAGTTGCACAAGGCCACCCTCATAACGAGAAATCATTTATCCACACACAAGTGGATTGGAAAGGTGCAAGATCCAATTATGCAGCCCCATCAGCAAGGTTAAGGATACTGAGGAGGGAAGGCCACACATCTGTTCCCATGGCAGGACAGCACGAGAACAGCCCTGGACAGGACAGCAGGAGCACGCCAGATGCGAACAACCCACATTTGCCATAACCGAAGACCTGTGAGATGCCGGCTGCTCTCAGCATCCTTCGGAAACTTTCACAGAGAAGTTTGTCAGAACTGAACTTTCAGATCTGAGCTGCTGAAATCCAGCAAAGCTGCTCAGATCTTTGTCCTGGCTCTGGCCCAGGTTTCCATGGGGGTCCCACAGCAGGACGCTGGAAGCTGACCATGCCATGCATGACCAGGAGGTGCCTCCAGCAGATGGGGTTACACACACCCCAAAAGAGGGCTGCAGATTTAATTACAAGCGTTGTACAGCAGATATGGGTGCAAGAAGAGTTCGGAGCCACGCCTGGACGATGCAAAGCGAGGATACCTATGAGACAGGACACTGCACTGAGCTGTTAGCAGCACTTTCTTGCCAGGCTGAGGTACAAGAAACACACTGCTAGGTTAAAAAAAAATGCACTTTCCTCCTCTCCTCCTCTCTGGGAGCTTCATTCACTGATAAACATACAGGATACCTCTCTGGAGACATGCATCTTTTAGGAACAGATACTCAGCTGTTTGCACAGCTCCGTTAAAGTCAATGGATCCTCCCAGATGAGCATTTTCAGTAGTCTGTAATAATGTGATAGTAATACAAACTGCGGAGCTGGCTCCCAGACCTCCATATACAGGAAATACCATCACAACATCATGGCAACCATAAAATATATCAGAGTATCTCCAGGAATGGCCAATTCTGAAAGTTAGTGTGCAGACTGTTGCTCCGGGTGGTAAACCTCCAATGTAGCTGCTCAGCAGCTGTATACATTCTAGAAAGATAAACACTTTGTAAGGCTTTTCCAACAAGACACAAATTGTGAGGGCTGTTTTAAATACTTCTGTCATGCAGCAGTAATGTATGTATAGTATCCAGCAGCACATGCTGTCCCAGCCTGCCCTAATTTTAATAACCCTGCTTTTGTGAGGAGGAAAAATGGCATCCTCTTTTTAGAACATAGGTCATCTTAATGTTCATACCCCGATTACTTCAGTATTTTCCATTGCGATACACGCAATCTTCAGTGCTTTCTGGAACCAAAGTTGTAATGAAATAAAAAACCACAAGTCACATGCATTCCTAGCAGACAAAACTCGGGAGAAAAAGGTATAGATCTGTGTGTCAGCCCCTGAGCATACACTGCTCAGAAAGGTCTGCTGCCCTCCTGGGGAGCAGCCACACACAGCAGCAAAACCCTCGTTAGGAAGAAGGTGTGCAGTTTCCAAGAAAGCCGGAGGATGGAAGGCTTCCAAAAGCAGAGCCTTGCAGCCAAGGGACTGGAGCCAAGCTGGATGCTGTGCAGTTTGGCCACGGACAAGTCCTCATCAGCAGCATCTCTGTGCCTGACCAGAACACCTTACTTCGGGGCGCTTCTGTTTGATCAGCACCAGTGCACTTTGAGCTGCAGACAGCTCAGACACTTCATGCAGTAGGACACGCCACGTGCGCTCCTGGCACACCGAGATCCAGGGGCTGACAGTTGAACCCACTCCAGCAGTCTGCCATACATCACAAGGCCGGGACAACCCAAATGCCTGAGGGTTCCGCGAGGTCTCCCAGGGGGAACAGCATCATCTCAAACACCCCATGCAGGAGGAGGGCACCTTCTGGTACTGTGCTATCAGCACACCTCATGCTGCTTCAGGGACATCGCTACGTCCCTGGGAGCCCCAGCACTTCCTGCTGCCTGCACCCTGACAGCAGCAGTGGGGGATACCCCCAGGGCAGCTTCCGTCCTCTGCAGCCCTTGCATGAATTGAAATGTTGCTTCCAGAACCCCAAATGTAAGTGGGGGTGCTGCAAGGGCAAGCCAAGCCATAACAACAGGAAGCTCAATAGAAGTGTCAGACTGCAACAAAAGCACTGCCAGGAGCCTCCCAGTTCACCGACAGAGGTGAGCAACTCCCATGAGCAATGAGTGCCCTTTCTCCATCAAAGCAATTCAGGCAAGCTTTCATTCCAGCAACACACCTCTGAGTACAATCCCTGCTGTATCCTGTGCTTCCTAACACCACCACTTCCTTGGAGCACCACAGCCTGCTGCCTCAGGGGAGAGGAAGACTTTGCCAGGAAGCACATGGGCTGAAGCCAAGCTAGCAGGTAGACCAGAGAACAGCAGCAGCTACAAGCCAGGCTCATCAGTGTAACAGAGGTCCCTTACTTCAAAGATTTGTTCCTGTTCTGAGTCTTATTTGTCAACTGAATGCTCAGCTAACCCAGTTCAACCAAAATGAAAGCCCAAGTGTATTCCCCAGCACCACACACACCTGTCCTTACAATGAGAACACAGGGACTAGCTTTTTTGGGATAGAAAGAAAATATCCCCACAATATAATCCCCCACTCCCAAAAAATCACAGCTGTGTCACAGAACGACACCTTCACTGACAATCACATTGGCAAAAAAAAAAAAAAAAAAAAAAAAAAGAGTCTTTTTAGGTTCAGAAGCCATAAAACAACTTGTGCTTCATGTAAATAGACACACGGTGCTTTATCAGATGAAAGGTAATGGCTGGCGAAAGCACTCAGTGCAGCACAGCATCTCGTCTTATCTCCTCTCCACAAACATAGGTCTGCTGGTCACTGGTGGAAGCGCTGCCCACAAAACAAAGCTGATCTGTTATGTTGCACAGAACTCCGTGAGGTCGTGCATTTGCACTGTCAGCAGTTTCCTAGAACACAATCTCCTCCATGTCAGCGCTAATAACGGAACTGAGAGACACCATTGGCTGTGGGAATTCTTTTTCTCCCTATAAGGATGGAAAGAATTGGGAAGAGTGCTCTTTCTCCTGAATATATTTGGCTCTGTGGAAGACACACGTGATGCAAATGTTACTATGGAAACTATTCTATTAAATAATATTAAATTAAATTTGCATATTCAAAGTGCACACAAACGGCCCAGGTACAAATCTAATTAGCCTACACTGGACTTGAAATTACAAAGTAGAGTCTCTCAGCATTGTCAGTTTTCCTTCAAAGGAGGTTTGGTTTTGAGCAAGCTGCTCCTCTGCACCCCTTTCTTCACAAATCTACACATGCACCCCTGTCATCCCAAAAAGTCATTGTTTGAAGTAATTTGTACATACAGGTGCTGCTCTGTTTCCCCTGGCGATGAAATTACCATAGTAATAGTTTAGCAACTCCCCCTCACACCACACACAGCACCCAACCCCTTCCCAGCCAGAAGGAGCGGCGCTCAGGGCTGGAGCAGCCTTGTCCTTCCTGATGCTGTCAGCCCACAGCAAAGCTGCAAAGTTTCCCACTCTGTGGATTAAGGTTTATACTATTTTTTGCTTCCCATCTCCAGCTCCTGGGTGTTGGAGAGCCCCCCTCCAATGTAGCTACCCCAAAAAACAAGCTGTTTGCACAGCTCCTTCTCCTCTGAAGGAGCCAACCTCCCATTTGCCATCAAGTAACATTGAACTCAAGCTCGCCCTAAAACAAAGCTGCAGTTCAGCCCTCATCTGCACCAGCTGGGCACATCCACAGCTGATCGAGGAGGAAAAGCCAGCAGAAGTGAGGAGAGGTTAGCTGGGGCTGTGTTCTGAAGTGGGTGCTGGCAGCTGCAATGCTGCTTCAGGCAAACACGCCTGTCCTGTATCTGAAGTCCTCAGGTTAATCATAATTGACCCGAGTACCCACTTTCACTTGGATCTCATACAGCAGGACTCTGGGCTCTTAAGCAGCTTATAGGAAATGCATGTTACAGGAGGAAGCCTGCAGTTGTATTTCAAATGTCTGAGCAATATTTTAAACTGAAAAATTCAAGGAGAAAAAAGTATTACTGTTAACAAAACTGCTTACTCCCAGATAAGAGGGGCACCAGGATCTGAACATGGCACCTCATGCCCATAGCTCCAAGCTCTGTCAGCAGGTAGCAGCTTCTGGCTTCCTTCAGTGCTGGAAAGCCAATGGGACAGCACGCCCAGAGCCAAGGGAAGCCTGGAACAACCAATTCTGGGCTCTTCATTTTAACAACTCTATAAGGCACAGTCACTTCAGGACTTCTTCACAGATGCATTTCTCCATCACCTCTTCCATGCTTGCCAGCCATTGATACAACACAAAACATCAGAATAAGAAGAAGTCAGATCAAATAAAGAGGTTGTCTAGTCAAAGAAAACACTTAACACTAGCTCCATTTCCATAGGCTCCATGTCTTCCTCCATTTCCTCCCCTGTTTCTTGCACTTAACTGACAAATGTACTTCTGCTGAGAGGATGCTGAGCACTTGCTCATCAGCACCACCACCACCAAGCACGTTGGAAAGCTTTAATAAAGGGAAGCCAGAGGCGTTAATAGGACTTCCACTCATCTCAGAGTAGATGCACCTTGTTCACGCGCCTGTTAGGTGTCACTGTCACAGTATGGAAAGATATGTCAAAGTTTCAGCTGACTTTTTATTCACGCAGGAACAAACTGAATACCAACACAAGCTCAGTGCTGGAAGGATGGCCACAGTGCACTGATCCTGCCAGATTTACTACAAGCTCTCTCAGAATGACGTTATCTCCATCTCCACTGAATCGTATGGTTCTTAAAGAACAAACAATGCCCAGAAGTCCAGGTACAAGAAAAACAGCATCTTCCCTTTGGAGCAGGAACATATTAAATAGCTTTCTGCTTTCCAAACAAATCAGGGAGATGAACTCTATAGGTCCTATTAAACATGGGCAAGCAAAGAGAATGAAGCTTACTTGTCACCAGCAAAAACTTCCTTAAGACCGAACACAGCCCACAATAAAACTGGATGTAAAACTCACGCTACAAACAATTCAGAACTGCCAAATTAATAACCCATCAGCTGTCAGTAAGCACAAGAAATAAGTTGCCTTCTTATCCTGAGATACAAATTCATCTCTGAAGGCGCTCGATAGGCACGAAGTGTTTCTCCAGGCTGAGCTCCCGCACCGCAGGAAGGAGCGGGAGGTGCAGCTGCAGGTCGCGTTGAGGAGCGGCTCTGCTGTGCCCGGGGCAGCGGCTCTGCAGGGACAAAGCGGATGCCCGAGGGGCACCTGCTGCTACCGCCGAAAGCAGGGCCGTGTCGTGGAAGCGCAAGAACAGACAACTTTAAAATGAAATAGGGAACTAAAGGAGGAATGGGGGGTCTGGGGACTTTTCATTTTGTCAGACTCTCGCGCGGTCGTCTTTAAAGCCCTAAAAGGTACCGAAAAGGTCTCCACCTGTCCCACACGGAGCTCAAAACCTCGACGTGCTACAACGCCATCCCAGGAACACCGAGACTTCAGGCAGCTGCAGACCGCACCGCAAGACACAGCCCCGGCCCTCCTTGCCCGAAGTCCCCCCTCACGCCCCGTTCCCGAGGGCGCCTGCAGCCCCGCTCCTCCGGCCGTCCCCCTCCTCCTCCCCGGCTCTCACCGCTCCACCGCCGGCGGCCCCGGCCCGAAGTTGGCGGCGGGCGGACGCCCGGCTCTGGGTAGCGACACCTCGGCAGCAGCACGCCCACCGGGAGAGGAATAGTAAAAACATACATATATGCATACAGATACATATACGAGCACACATGCGACGCGTAGATGCGTGCATTTAAGACGCCTTGATTCATCTCCCCTTGATTCTCACCTCCCCTGCGGAGACACTCGGAGAGCACAGTTTGCAAAACCAAGACAAAGACAATTACACGAAAAGGGGAAAAAAAAAAAAAAAAGAAGAAGAAGAGGAAAAAAAATCCCCAAGGCAGGTGCCGCTGGGAGGGGACCAACACTCACCCCCAGCCGCCTGCTCCGGATGCGCACGTAGCCCTGCTTCACGATGTCGTTGAAATTGGAGGCCATCCTTCTCCGGGAAAGTTGGAGGCAGCCGGCAGGGCCGGGGCGGCTCGGGCAGCCCTACCGGCACAGCAGCAGCCTCCGAGAGAACCGCGCCCGCTCCGCTCCGCCCCACCGAGCGCCCCGGCCCCGCGGCGGGCAGGGCTGGGGGCAGGGCTGGGGGCAGGGCTGCGGTAGTGCCCGCCCCGCGTCCTCCCTCGCTCCTATTCCCAGCCCCGCCGCCCAATTCATTTTTAGGGAGCAGAGCGCTGAGAGTTATCCCTTTTTGGGGAGTTGCGCTGAACCCCCCGCGTGGTGCGCGCCGCTCCGCCGTGCCTCTATTAGCCCGGCTGCAGGCGGGTGGGATGGCAGCGGTCGGCCCTGCCCTTCTGTGCTGAGGAAATCGCTCCGAGCTGCGGTTTTTCCCAGAAAAGTGGGTTTCCCAGAAAGTCTTTTCAGGCCTGAAAGCCTGCCAAGCGGCTCAGCCCCGGCAGCTCCTGACGGCCGGTAACCGGAGCTGCGCCCCGCGCTCAGGACAGTGTCCCATGGCACACTTCACGTCTTGGAAATGTCACACGAGCACGCGCTGCATTTTCCAGGCACGGTGTGCTTGCAGTAAGGGATGAGCTCCTGGCGCCGGGCCCGGGGGTTCCCTCCTGCAGCCTCACATCTCCTTTTCCAGGAACGTGCAAACACTGTCAAGCATTGGGGCTCCAGTGACCCTGCCTGCTCTCTGTACGTTACCTGTTAGCGGTACACTATAAATACTGTGTCCTGGAAAGAGGAACCGGTCATCTCTTCATCACATCTTTTAATAGCATCCCAATTATAGGCAGTCTGAGGAGGAGGTCAGCCAGATGACTTTGACAATTATCATGCCCTGCAAATGACACGTTGAGTAGATTGAAGGCAGGCAGAGCAGAGCAGAGCTCACCGAGGAGAGCACCTCGCAGCTGAGCCGAGCACCAGGCAGGGTGGGAATGATGCCTCTGCTGATTTGGTCATTCATTTACTACAAAACTCACTTGTAATAAGACTGTCCCTTTTCTGATTCAAGTGCGCAGCTCTTTCAGTTTGGAAGCAGTCACAACAGCGCTGGTTGCTCTGCTGTGGGATCAGTGTGGTGCTTTCTGCTCTTGCTTGAAGAGGTGACTGTGCTTTGCAAGGCTTTACAAGATATTAATTGACCAAGTGGTTATGGATAGAGAGCATAAGACTTTCTAGCTGAAGGGCTAATTCATTCAGGAGGAATGAGACAACTCTGCAGTCCTTCTTTCAGAGTCCACCATTTTACATTTCCCTCTCCTTCTCACTAATTTACAGAACACATAAAATAACACAGCCAGAAGCAACAAAAGCTGCAACACCGTGCACCAAAATACCCCAGAAATTAGATAATTCTGAGATGAGCCCTTGCACTCGGATAAAACGTCCTCAGAAATCGCGTATTACAAAGCATGTGCACCTCAGTTCAGGATTGCCAAACTGTGTAATCTTCTAAAAACGTGTTGTATCCAAGAACATGGATAACATCAGTCCCCTGGCACCACTGGGTTGGATGTAGGTCCTGGCTGAAAGCTCGAGGAGTTAAGATTGCCACCCTGCTGCTCCTTGCAGGGCAGTGTGCATTCGGTGCCCAAACGTATTTCATAATCTCAAGCACCATAAGAACAATAATGCTGGAAGAATCAAGTGTATTCTGAAACGAGAGAGCATTTACTTTGATTTCACAGACATTTGTGACGGGAAACAAATTACAGAGCCACTTTAGGTGTCTTTTCAGCAAGTTAGAGCTCTGCTTCTAATCCGCCCCAGTGCCCATAGCCACATCCCACCGAGCCGATCAGCAGCAGCACACGCCTGCAGGTACACACATCCCTAAGAGCTCTGCTAAGTAAAGGCAGACTTAATCCTGTGCTCATTCTCTGATGAATTAGGATATTAGTGTCCACTTATGATTTGCCTTTGAACAACCCAAATCCCTCACACGTGCTATAGTTCAAAGAGAAAATGCATTTTAATTTCCATGTGTGCAATGCGCTTCGAGAATGTGCCAGAACATCTCATTGTTTGGGTTTTCAGCCCACTGCTATCGCTATGAAACAAAACTGTTCACCAGGTTTTCAATACTGATACAAATGGACAGCTGTCCTTCCCATCCCCTGGGGGCCCATGGACCATCAGCACTCCCTGTAAGGAAATGCTGCCCCATTATCTTTATTCCAAACTGTACAGAACCTTTTTAATAAGCTTTCCTTGTTATGTAAATTCTTCTCTTTTTAATGGCAATGTTATTTACTTGTACTCCTTAATTCAGGGGTCACTTTGAAGTACCAGACTGCTGTTAATTTCTTCAGTGGACTATTGCTGCGTTCTCATCTGACGGTGCCGTGTCACCGCACTGCCCTGCAATGAGCTGCCCACCTGCGAAGGCTCCGAAAACAGAAATGGCTGTTATGCGTTTTCACTGGAAATGAAGGCATCCATTTTTTCCAAATGCCATTCTGACATTTCAGAAAGAAGTCACGTTCACCTCCCTGTATTTGCAGCACTTCATCCGCCGTGTCCGCCGTGTGCTTTCAGCAGCCTGAAGGTGACATGTGGCCAAGATGGCTGGGATGCACCGTGGGAAGGGGAGCTGCGGAGCCCGTGGGAAGGAAGCAGCATTTTGGGGTACTCCTGCACAAAGGTATGCACACTGCTGCACACTGCTGTGAACCTGACCGAGAAAGGTACTGATGTGATCACCCTGAAATTACTTTCTGGAAACGTACAACATGCATCGATAGTTCTTTTTATTAAAAGGTCCCACAGCGTTTTGTTTCCATAAGGTCGGGATGCCAACATTTTCCCACCATTCTTTTGATTTTTCAGAGTATTTTAGAAATGATAACATCACAGTGAAGTGCTCTGACCTTATCAAGCGCTCGGAGGTTAGCAGAATGCAATATCTCACATGCAGTACCTCCCTGAAGAGCCTTTGACGTTCCTGTGGCTAATTCTGCTTTGGTGTGAGACAAATCTTTGACATTTCATTTTGATTTCTGTGGATGTGGACTTGTTGCAGCTGCAAGGAAATGCAATGGATAATGAGCAAAAAAAAAAGAAGGGAGCATTGCTTATAAAGCAGTGCTGGTTTGGTTTTGTTGTCCCCTTTACGAATCTGTCGCAAACCTTGAAATCCTCTTCATGCAAAGCGAAATCTGCAGGGTTGCTTGGGATTATTAAGCAAACCTTGGCCTATTTAATCCTGGAAAAAGAAAACGAGTTTACTCAGAATTTACCCTACTTTGCAATGCAGGGATTGGTTCTGCCACCTCACTGTGGCGCATACCCTTGCTGGGATTCGTGAGGCTGAGCAGTTCACCCCGCCATTACATAACACGGGCACAGAGTTACTCACACCGTAAGTGCCTGTCAGCGTGAGCAGCCGATAATCAATATTTCATGACAATAAGTAATCCATTAAACAGGCCAATGTGTAGTTTTGCATAGCAGCAGTGCAGCATTGGCTCTGGCAGTACTTTACCTCTGTGCTACTCATTCCAGTGATATTGCTTCATGCAGAGCCAGGAGGGGGGAGAGACAGAAGAGGGAGTGGAAGGAGGGAACAGCAAATGAAATGCATCTGCTTAGTGAAACCCTGGTTCTGGCTGTAATATTTTGTCCCTAACAAAATTACTGTCAACACAGTGCATGTTAAGATAGAAATATATAGTGAGTGAATCTGAAAGCCAAGTGAATGCAGGGCAACGTTAGATACTGAACAACCAACATTCATTTTGCTTGCTTTGTATTTCAGTGACAGTTAGATATGTTTAAGCAACTTTTTCACTGTCGCTTTCCTGCAGTCATACATCAAGGGGCCTTCCTGCCTCTGCAGAACACGGCTGGGGGGATTAAGCAGAACGGAGTGGCAGGTCATGAGGTCACCATCCATCCTTCCTGTTCCCATACGTAATTTATCAGAGTCTGCAGTGTATCAAAGCACAGCTCTGCGACTGACAGCTCGCTCTGATCTTTGGCTGTGGAGGAGCTGGAGTGATGGAGCCTGTGTAATTGCAGCCTTCCTGGATGCATGTTTGGTATTTCCTGTACCAGCCAGCACAGCAACGCCATTCCCAGAGTAGGCCCCAAGAAACACAACTGGGCATGGCTGCTCCGTGGGCATGGGGGGGACTTATTCATATCTGTGAGCTTGAGCTTGGGCTGCTCGGATCTCTTAGATCCATTTCTTGGCCAATTCCGCAGTCAAGGGGTGAAATCCCTCTCTAAAAGCTCTAAATGGCCCGACTGTCACTGATAGTGAACCGACACCCTTGGGACAAGGCAGCCTTAACCAGGACAGTGAAAGGCTTCCTCAAGACTCAAATTGCTGCAAGAAAACCATCCCCCACATTTCAATTTAAACCCAGATATCAAGACTTGCGCTCCAAAATTCAGATGGAAGCTTCTTAACGCTATATCACATTTTTAAACGTGAGCTGTTTCTAAATTTGACTCCAGTGTTCATATCTGTAGATATTCCAGTAGTGATCCATTCCAGTGAAATGTATTTTCCATTGTTTTGCCCTAAATACTAATTACTGAGCTAATGTCAAGATAATTTGATATCTATGTTAACAACATGTCTACAAGGCAAATTCGTATCTTGTCTCAGTGCGTATTTAAGAATTTACTGCTGCACGTCTACTGGAAATTTATGCCTGAAAGTTTATTTGATCTTTTTGTTGCTGTTAAATGAGGTAGAAATAACTATATATCCTAATTATAGTATTTGCGGATGGCATTTGGAAAAGATATCAAATAGTGTCAGTTTGCAATGCAGAGTTTGGTATTTTGTGTGCTGCCTTCTATAAGCAGCAGATCTGGGGCTGGATTTTAACGTTTCGTTGTGCAGTTATGCAGTGAAATTTGTGTGAGCATTTCCCAGAACTGGGAACCTGAATAAAATGAATGAACACAAAGGAAGTATCATTCAGCACTGCAGCATGACTTGCAGGTAGGATAAGCCAGGGCTCACGCTGAGCCATGCATGTTGGAGCTACTGAAAGGGGAAGGTATGAAGGATGGATTCTATTCCTCCCAGTATGCCAATCCCTTTGCATGGAGCTGGTGAAACAAGAGTTGTGCTTTGTGATGTGCTGAAAAGCCAAAGCAAGCTCGTCCCCTTTATGAGAAAGACAAACTACTAAGAAAGAATGATGTCTGAATCACAGTAGCTCTATGCTGCAGTACTGGAGAAGACAGCTGGCTGCAGAGAGCTGAGACAAAAGGTTGCGTCACCTCCTCCTGCACGTACAATTGGGAACCCTCAGTTCGCAGAAGAGAACCTGCTCCCCACCTCTGTGGAAGGGCAGCCCATATTTACGGGTCTCCTTATGAACTCTGAAGAAGGAGATTCATTACAGCTGTTAAGAAGCAAAGACTGGCTCAAGTGAGGCAGACACCAGGACAGCCCCTTGTTCTTTTTATTGCACAGGAGCAAATCTAGAATTTCTATTTCACTCCTGCAGTAGTGATCAGACTGTTGCATAACTCCACAACCACGTGGTGAGAGGTTCTTTTTGGATCACAGGTTTTGCAAAGTTCTGCTAACCACCCAGCAACTGCACGTGCTTCCAACTGAATCATCGCTACTGACCTCTCTTTGTGGGACACAGTTTATTAATTGCATTTGCACTGACAGAGAAGCTGAAGTCTCACTAAAGATTTAAGGTGACTTGGCTGAGTTCAGTTCCTAATACAGTGGCAACGTCAGCCACAGCGCTTCCTAGTCTCTGTTCTTAAACTGCACCCACAATCTGGTACAGAACAGAGAAAAGCTTCCCAAAGCGACAGGACTTGGCAGGTTTCCACGCTCTGGGTCAGCAATAGCAGGAATTCATCACACTGCTTACACTGCCCAGGGGCCGTAGATCGAGATTTTGAGGAGGTGATTCCAGCACTGGTATAGATTACCTAAAGAAGCAAAAGGTTGCCAAAGGGTTCATTTCAATTACGTGTCACCTCACTCCAAAGCAGTGCGAAGAAGTCAGGTTTTTTGACTGTCAGTAAAAGTATTTGTTTACCACTGCCCAAAGTTTATGAGGTTTTCTAACACAGCTGCTATAATTTGAACATCTGAGTGAACTGGGTGGGATACACAGACCTTCTGCATGCAGTTACTTCCCTGAGGAACAGAGAGGAATGACTCAGTGCCCAATTATCCTTGATTTTCATGCAATTTACACAGAAAACATTGTAAATTGCATCTCTCATGTAAATTATTTCAAATGAGTATTCATTAACACAGGTGACTTTGCCTGCCACTGCTCAGCTGGCTCTGGGGACTCATCTGTTGTCCAAAACGAGGATGTACACAGTGACTAACAGGAGCAGGAAGGGGGAGAAAAGCCCAGGCAGAAGCATACAAAGAGCACTCATTCATAAACAAAAACAGAGTCAACTTTAGGGACTCTCACTGCACAACATTAACATGTCTTGTCAGCAGCGTATTTATTTCCTTACTGACATTTAAATGTTAGATTAATTCAAATTTAACTCTGGCATCTGTGGCTGGACTCATCCATCACTTTATTTTAACACTCTTCCAATGAGTAGCTTACAAAATATTAAAAATGTTCAATGGATATTAATAATGTGTGAATTTGAGTGGTGAAAAGCAGTAAGGTAGAAGGTTATGCGTTATTAAAAAACAATATACAATATATACCATTATATATATACAGAGGTTCAGGGCCAGCAGAGCAGGCCAGGCTGCACCCAGCCAATTCTTTGCAAAATAAGTATCTGAAAACTGAAGAAGAGTGCATCCTCTGTGCACTTTTGCTATGTTTTGGTATTGGTCATTCTTTGACTACATTACATTTTCCTTTAAATAGATTATATTCACCTCTCCTTTGGAAGCTTAACTACTGAATTCCTGTATAATGTGGGTAGTTTGGGCAAGCATAGCTCTCTTCTTCTACTTTATGCTTTAGCCAATAGCCAGCCATCCTGATAATTACCTACTCAGCTCCTAATTGATCTTTTTCTATACATTTCAGTAAACAACAGGAAATTGGATGGAAGGATTTCATGTACAATTTATGATGGAACTAAACATGCCATCTGTCTTACTGTATTGAAATGCAAATTGTTGTCTTTCAGAGCGAGTCCTCAGGAATTTATACACTCAACCTCAGTCTTTTTCTTTCAAAACAAGCTAGGGTCAAAAGAATGAGGGAGAAAATGTCATTTTTAAATGGTGTCTAATCTTGCTGTAACAACACTACCTGTCCCTTTGGATTGCCAAAGCTTGAAGCAGGAGTGAAATCCTGGCAGCACTGCAGAACTTCTGGGCATCACTTTCATGCTTCAGAAAGAAAGAGTTGGTACGTATTGGGCTTTCCAGAATAGTTTAAGAAAGTCAGCTCTTAATGAATTTCCAGTGAGATTTGTGTACCTAACTGTCAGGTTCCTCTAAGAGCCCATTTATTACATTTTAAAGGAGGGTTTTGCAGCATAAAGGATGAGAATTTAGAATTTTTCCATCCTGCTGCGGACACAGGAGGTTTTAGGCAAGGCTGCCTAAAGGGCAAGGGACAGTCCTGCTCCAGAAACGTGCCTGGCTCTGGGGCATGGCAGTAAGGCACCTGACCAGCAAGCGTACTTTCCCTGGAAGGAGGCACTGCACCCCATCCCTCCTTGCAGCTCTCTTGTGGGAAGGAGTCATTTCTCTCCTTCACATCTCCAAATCTCCTCTTGGTGACCTTTGACCCTGACCACTAAGATGCTACAGCCCTGACTCACCAAGCGCCGTATGTATGTGAACCCAATGTAATGCAGTCCCACAGTGATGCTATGAATTAATGGCCTGACTCATGTGGTGGTGCTTGCTGTGCTCGGGCCGTGGCTGTTTCAGGGCCTCACTCTGTGGATGACAGATGAGTAATTCTGGGGCCCATTTTGTTCTCCATCAATAGCACTTGTTCTGAGTTTTTCATGGAGAAAAGTGGCAGCTTATTGTAATTTTATTGAAAGCTTTTGTTTAGAGTCTCAGTGAATCTAAACCAGGATAATTCCCATCCGTTCAGCTGAATCATATTGCACTAGTAGACACGATGGCCCTTAGCTTTTGCCTCGGAAGCTATCCTTGTGGTTGCCAAGCCCGACTCATGCTGCAAACTAAGGACATCAAATAACCACAAATAACCTTTTACTGCAGGAATTCACGTGAGATCTAAAACTTTAATACAGGAGGTTCCCAAGTAACAACTTGCAAGCTGACAGGGCAGCCACGTGGCCATCAACCTTATTTTCTGCCAGCTTCACTGTACGGAAGTTCCTCAGAGAGATCTGGATAGATGAATAATTTCTGTGGCATGTTCCTTCCTCTTTTTGGAAGGTCTTGCCACTGCTCATAGGACCAGCAGTGCATCTGTCACCTGGTGGAAGCACAGGCACTGGTTTCTGTCCCCATCACCTGGCCTGGCACAGTGCTGGTGATGCGGAGTGTGAGAGGGTCGGAGCACTTGGTGAGCTGCAAGCCTGCCTGGTAACACTGATAGGTGGGTAATACTGATAAGCTTTATGGGGGAAAAAAAAACAACCCCAAACCCTCTAATTCCCAATTGTGGTTCAGTTCAGGATAACAAAAGTGCTTATATTTAGTCATGGAAATAAATAATGCATGAGTGTTACCATGGCATTTTAGCAGCATTTGGGCCTGGAACAGGCGTTGCTGTCATCCCTTCTCAGTCTGTTCAAGCCTTATACTTTGTGACAGTTCATTTCCTTAACATTAAACTTTAACCAAATGTTATTTCCTTTTATGAAAATCAGTGGTTTCCATTAGATTTGCTTGGGCTAGATTTGCTAAGGAGCATTTATGTGCAATATTTCGTGTCATCCTAAAGCTACTCATCGCGTTTTCCTCTTTGTTTCAAACTGCAGAAGGAATGTTTGCCAATAAAATAAAATGTATGATTGCAAATCTAATTGCTCATATTGTTTTCATAAATATGCTTGCCAACTGGCTATTTTCATGAGAAAAACACATATGTCCAATTACTTGTTTTAAAAGGTCCAGTTGTGAGATTTCTAGCTTTAGAAGTGTTGTCAGTTGCTAATTTGTTGACTACAGTTCTTCAGCATTTTTCCCCCATGAGCTTTTTTCTGTATGTATCTATCTTAGATTAAGCAACTTGACTGCACGGCATTGCTAACAGCTCCTTGAAAGCACTGCTGGAATACAACACATCAAGTGGAATCTGTAAGTCCATTTAAATACGTTCAGGGATTGATGCCATCTCTCAAGCCTGGACTGCAACTGCTGGGAGAATCTGAAGGTTTTTAATGCCCCAGCTCCCTCCTTAATATCACCACTAGATATCTTTTCCGTTTTGTAAATCACCTTTCTAGGCTTTTTAGTTTCAGAGTAATAACATGACCCAGAACGGGGCTCGTTCTGCACCTTCTCTTAGTTGCTGATTAGAGTCAGACAATTTATGACTGGAGCTTTGATTTCGGTTTTCACCCAGCTCTGCACATCTCTTAATGGGTAACTCAGATCCAGACATGCCTAATAATTCCAGACAACATTTTCCAACTATCTTTCTGTAATTTTTGAATATGTTTTACTTTAACCTTGCGTTCCAGAAGAAAAAAGTAATAATTTTACAGGCAGAAAAATTATTGTATGTATTTATGTTGGCTTCACTTCTGACAGTGTTTAAGGACATTCAGCTAATGCTACCAGCTAAGCAGAATGAAAAACTGAGCTGGTGTGTACTTAGCAACACCAGACTTCAGCAGGAGCACCTTTAGCAACTATAAAATACCGTCATATATAAAACATAATGGACAGAAGGGCAGAGCGGGGAGCAATACTGTCCGAGACCTCAGCGACAAGGACAGCAATTTTAACCTGCTTAGGATGGTGAAAAGCCATAGGAATGTTCTCAGGTAGAGATAACAGAAATCCATCAAGCCAGAAAAACATGCTGCCTTTCATTTTCCAAAGGTAAGCAGCCATACCATGCACAGAAAGCTTTTTGACCAACAAAGCCATTTTCCACATAAACATCAGACAGTAACTTGTGAGTGCATGCACCTTATAACTGCTGTCGGGAATGGATTGAGATGGAAAATATTTTTACCAATAAATGGCAAACCTATTTTAATTGTTATTATTTATTCCTAAGGATATTTGGCCAAAAATAGATGCTCAAAGCTAAGGAACTATAATGCCAAATGCGGGACGATGAAGCTGAAGAGGGCTCCTGAAACAAATATTGAGATTGAAGGAGGGTTTTAGGCTCATTGCTTCATTGAAACTGAATAACTGCAAACGACCACAGTGATAGTGCCTTTCAGTTGCAGAAAATTTCTTATGGTTAATAGTGATTACTATATATGTGACAAATCAACTCAGAGCAAGTGAGAATGTATGTGACAGTCAGGTAAGAGCAAATATTGCACTACTGCTTAAAACTCTTACTACTTTCCATGGCAGGAATTTTAGGATGAGTTAGACAAAAGAAGTATTAAGATGTAGCCACTGTAATTTCAATTGAACTTCAGTTTGATTCCCCCTGGTATTACAGATGTGATCAACCTGCATGGCCCCTGGTGAAATTAAAGAGAAAAGAAAAGGTCAAAAATAATATTGCTGCCTCACATTAATTCCCTGTAATTCTCATTCATTTTGGTCACAGCAATTGATGTTGCACTTTAATAATAAATAGCAAGAAAAAAAACAAAATCTGCTGTGTCAAAGTAAAAACATTCCCAGCTCTATTCTGTTGACAACACATAAATATTGCATATTATACATCTCCCACTTTCTCTATTGCTGCACGGAGAAAAATATTCTTAGTTGCTTGCTGAAGCTTAACCCAAAGAAGCAATTAAGAGAAAAACTTAATGAGGCAGTATGCTAATGAGACTAACTCAGTCTGTGGCAACAGCAAACTGGCAGCTATCGTGGTTTTCTTGGTTTCCCATCAAAGCAGCAAGCAGAAGTGTCCATCCCCAGCTCTGAAATTCACTCTGCATCTCCCAATGCCACTCAGATGTGATTGCTCTCCCCACAGTGTGCGTCCAGACTTGACAGACCACACTGCCTTTCCTTAAGACAGAATCACCCTCGTATCGTTCCTTTTATCATTATGATACTGAGGAAT
>PPHD01013324.1:0-17407 GCA_002909625.1 Bambusicola thoracicus | reverse complement strand
AAGGTGAATTACCTGGTTTTTAGAAGGATTTTTATATCTTGAAATCTTGTGGAGCCCTTAAACCCACACAGCCCTAAGGCAAGCTCTATCAAGTTCACAGAGTTCTGATGTCCAGTGACAACTGTATAAATCTGCACAGCTTCAGTGCCTCACAGTATCTCTTTAAAGTCCATAAAGCCCTAAGGCAGTTCTCTCCATCACAGCATGGCCAGAAGGCAAAATGGCAAGTAGGAGCAAGCAGGAGGAAGACTCCAGGGTTCCAGACTGGAGGGCTTAGCACTGTAGATGGGCAGACAGGGAAGAGTGGATGCACAGGCCCCTGTGGAGTCTGCGGATGCTCTAGATACCTCTGTCTCTGCAAGCAGAGATATGGTCTGTGATAGATGTACAACACAGTCCAATTCTTATTTGGACATGAGTTTCTGTTCCCACTGACTATCTGCAAGGCAGGAAGAATTTATCCAGTTTCTTCACAATAAGCAGGATCATGACTATGGCATAAAAGGATGCAATTTGACTCAAAATGCCACAGCAATTAGGAAAATGGTTAACTTAAAATTTGAAGCTACTACAGTTGGTCTGACACAAAGAACTATCGAGGCAAAACACAAGAGGTGGAAAAAAGCCCACATACGGTTATTAACATCATCACAGTATAAAGAATGAAAGATTTCTCAACCTACCTCCATGTGCACTATGCACACTCACTCTATGCAAATAAATTGAGAGTTTACGCTTTAATGAAAAGACATTACAAGAGATGATAGCCAGGAGCAAGAAATTATAGAGATGCTAAAATAAGATGACTGTAATTGGCTGAGGAACTCAGCCTCTTCTCAGCTACTTAAACATTGTTAGTGGTTCTGGACACAGAGACAGAAGGGACCCCATGCAAACATGCAAGCATTGATGTCTGTCAAAAATCGATACCTCTGAGCACAGCAGAATCCACTCCCTAAACTTGTTACTTCCTGTCAAATTAAAACCAAAGCCGGACAATTGAACTCAGGAACAGAAAAAAGGGCTGTCTGCTCTTTTAGATTCAGGGTTGCATTAGTATTCTTATTGAAAACAGTAATAGATAAAAATAAAACATTTAGAGATAGGAAAGGAAAAAGAAATGCTGGCTCAATTTTCTTCACAAGATGTAAAAACCTTAATTGCTAAAGTCATAGCATCAGTGTACCAAGGCCAACACAAGATGAATACTTACATTATACTCACTTTAAGAAATGGATGAAATCATTGGATTTATTTTACAGCGGTTACTACCTTTGTACGATCTCTGAGTAACATATATAAGTATGCTATAAGGTTTAGATTGCTTTTAATAATGATGGAAAACAGGAAAGGAAAATTTTTATTACCATGTCTGAAAAGTAGCCTGTTTTCATTCTTGCTTAGCTAGTTTATTTGCATTCTGCCTTAGTGCTAAACTTGGAGTAGCCGCCATCTTTAAGAAAGAATCAACTTTCTATCTTTATTGGTATTTGTGGCAGAAGTTGTGCCAACACAAAGTGAATAATTCAATCACAAGATTTTTTACTTATCACACATAAGCCTAATGACAGCTTGAATATTCAATTGCACTAAGCTTCAAAGATGGAAGAACTAAGCTGGTGAATGTAGTGAGCACAAACACATTCACCAACTCAAACACAAGCAAATAAATCTGCATGACATGCATGTTTTTGCATACTTAACTGATCTGCAAACTTGGAAAAACAAATAGAGCTCTTAGTTTTTCTGTTTGAGTACATTTAAAAAGGGATGGAGGAGGAAACAGGCAGTTGCGAAGGGGAAGCTAAGGCTCTACAAACTGGAAAAGGAAGGTCAGACCTAACCGTTAGTATCTTTTCAGGCTATGAAATAAAGTAGCAATTTGTGTCTCCTTAGAGGAAGCAAAAATTGTAACACCAGATACATTGATTGATTGACAGGAGAAGAAAATAATCCATCAGCTGATAACGTTTGTCTGACATTGAGTCAGGAGAGCTGTGTCTGATGGCTCTGGCCTAACCAGCTGACAGAAATTTTATGAACTTGGACAGCAGAGGTTTCAAGTTTGTCGGTGAAACTGCTCTACAGAAACACTTTCATTTGATTCAATTCATTGGAGTATCGATTTTCAGGGTTGATGATTTATTAACGTAACATTTGGTACAGTTGGATCTCTCAGTAATGATGATGCTGTTACTGACACTGAAAATAAATCACTGTAAATCTTTAAGAGAATGGGAGTGCTTAGATAACAGACTGGATATGCTGGATTTGAAGAAGCTTGGGAAGTCCCACTTATTGAGATAGTAACTTTTTTTTCCCCCCCAGTTGAAGTATTCTCTCTTTCTGACAACACTGGACAGAGAACAGGTTGATTTAAACACACTGAGGACTTTATAATCTTGATGATTTTCTACCTACAGTTAACTGTATACACAAATTGTACATTGCACATCTAATTCAACTTCTTCACTGCAATAGCAGTTGTACATGAAAATCAGGAAGTGATCTAGAAAAAATGAACAAGAAATCATTGGTACAAACACATACTTGCCTTGTGTAGAGGAGTTATGACAGCTGTAAGCAAACAGCATACACAAGTGAATCTAAACCAACTACACTTTAAAAATACTGCATTATGACCTGCACACTTCTCAGTTACATTATTTACCTACAAATAGATTTATCTTTTGCTGGGTACATCAATTGGCTAGATGTACTTAGAAGATTCTAGCCTTTCCTCTAGGAAGATTAAAAAGTCATAGAATCACAGAATATCCTAAGTTGGAAGGAAATCATAAGGACCATCAAGACAACTCCAAGTTGTCTGTATAAATCTGTATAAAAATGGCAGAATTTAAGGACTTAACCAGACCTGCAATTGAATTTCTCTCTTCATGCAGCCACTTGCTGTACTGTATATTCAAACCATTTCCTTTAAGCAAAGAACTGCTTCAGAGATCTGTATAAGGCATGCTGTCTCACTGTGGGATCAAGACTTGGTTTCTGCTATCTTTCTCGTATAACCTTGTTCTTCTTTTGGGCCTTATTTTTACAGGCTGGTGTAGAAAATCTCTGGGGATGCAGAAGTCAGGTACAAATCCTTCTGCTCCATAACCATTTCTTCTGCACCCACCCAGCAGATACCTCACAGATCATCTACCTCTGAAATGCAGGCAAATTCATAGAACTGGAGGATTCTCCTTCACCAGTACTTTTGCACTGCTTTGTCTGCTGACAACTGTTTTAAACAGATACCACTTTAAAAGGTTGTAATTGAATGTAGGCAGATATTTGTTTTCTTTGCATGGGGAAATGAGGGCAACCAAGACCATACCATGGAAGTAATAATGCTAATCATCAGTCTGCTGCTGTATTGCTACTACATAATCACTTTAAGACTTTCTGAGATGAGATCTAAAACAAAATGTAGATCATCCTCAGTGGTAAACAAAGATGTACTAAATGAATGTTGTACTACACATTAGGAAAATCCACTTCTACAAGCTAAATTACAGGAAGCTAATAACTTCACCAGGGGATCACAGCTTCTTTTCTGCCAAGGCCAACCAGTTTGTTTTGCTTCCTAATGAACTTCAATTTCAAACTTTTTTGTTGTTGTTGTTGTTCTGTGAGAAATAACCTTAGTAGGCATAACAAACAGCAAGCAGCTATGCCTATTTAAATTATATCCCAGGTATTAGTAAATAGATGTTCCTCAGAAAATCTGGCTCTAATTAGGCTCAACTGTACATAAGTTGCAAAACTTAAAACTAATGTATTGCATTACTCACAGCCTTGACAATAGGTATCAAGAAGCATCTTTCATGAAGGACCGAAATTCCCCATTAGGTCACTGTGTAGTTGTACTCAAGAGGTGAGCTAAAGCTCATTAAAAGATTTACTACACTCTACACTTGGGTCAGATCAGCTGCTGCAGTAAAGAGAAGAACAGTGTCCATGGAGATCTTTTCCATACCCTCATTCCAATGAGTCAGGGACTCACTTTGCAAGATGCTAAGAAAAACTCCTAGGAATATGGATAGCGTATGACTTCTTGAAAAGTAAAAGCAATTGAGAAAAAATAAATTACAATGTGAGGGATAACAAATTCCCCACTTCCTTTTATGTCTATACAGGATGGGTTCTCTCTGGGGTTGGCATTTGAGCCAACACACTTCATGCAATGACCCCTTGCATCCTCAGTAAATAGCTGTCCACTTCACAGTGGGCTGGACATTGTACCTTGCTCCTCTTGTAAAGTCTCAGTCTTTGCCAAGCACTCTGAGGGCTTCCAGTCAGGCATCCGCTGCTTCTTAGCACAAAGAGAAAGGAGGTAACTGGGGACTGCTCCCACCTATCAAACTTACATAGCTTTTCTGCTCCTAACATAGATGTGGGAGTAGCTACATTGCTCATTCACTTTGTTCTTCCTTAAAAAAAAAAAAAAAAAAAAAAAAAAAAAAGACCAGAACTTAGAAGGTTAAAAGCAGTGTGAATACGAGGAAGGAAGGGTAGCAACATGAAGAAAACATATATACGCATCTACAGAAAACCCAGTGAGTCAGAAGTTATGTGCTGTTTGGGAATGATAAAGTTTTGCTGATTTCTAAACATTCTTCTTTTTCATTTTTGTATAATGTTGAGGTCCTTGGGCTAAAATCTGTGCCTGGTTGAATATATCATATTAGGTTCTCAATAAACTCAATGAAAAGACCAAATTGGCTTCAAAATAATAGAGCGGGGAGTGGAGAGAGAGGAGAAGCAAGCAGAGATAGCAGACAGGTAAATTAAGCTTTCTTAAAGAACTGGTTGATATGTATGTATCTTAAACATTGGCAACTCTGTAATAAGTTTGCTCCAGGTAGGGAGTAGCAGTAGCCTCCTCCAGCTGCTGAGGAACACATGGAGCAGGAGCGGGAGGAGTGTATTGTGCAAGTGTCACCTCAGCAGCAGGGGATGTGAGGGAAGGAGGGGAAATTCAAATGATCGGTTCATCCAAGAGTTGTAGTCCAATTCTGAGAACATATATCCTTGTCCCTGCAAATGAATGCACAGACTGTGCATTGTGCTGAAATCCAGGTGATGGTGATGCTTAAAGACTGTGAACTAACTGGCGCTGGTAGGAGCAGCAGGGTTTCTGAATAGAGAAACAGACGCAAAGGAAATCAACCCAGTTATTCTCACCATTTTCAGTTATCTCTTTGACTTCCCTGACACTGATGTCTGGTTCATCCAAGGTGACCAGAGAATGTATTTTCAGGTACTCATTAGCTGTTTAATAAGCCAAGTTATCAGCATACAAACACATATGCATATAGGAGGGGGGGGAAAAAAAAAAAAAAAAAAAAAGCCCTAACTGAACACTTGACTTTTCTTACTTTGGCTGCTCAAGTTGAGTAGCATTTGCTTAGATGTGTAACCACAGTGAATTCAAGGAACTGAAATTTATATCCATTTTACTCTAGATATGGCAACTATGTCATGTATAATTAACCTTCTTCACATCCATCTACTCTGATGGACCTGACTCTATGAGCTTTTTGTCACCAGTGCATTAATGTCAGGGAGCCACTTTCTGCTGACAGTGATAAAGTTGTAAATCAGAGCTAAGTCTGTTCATCACAGGTGAGTGTAAAGACATGTAGAATTTGTTCCAGTCAATCTGCTTCCAGCCCCACACAGGCTGTAGAAAAAAACTCTTTGACTGCTAAGTGTACGGATCAAGCTCCACGTGAGTGAGTGCACTCAGAGGCAACAATGCAAGCACACAAAAGTGGAGCTGGATTAGTATTTGCCACATGCCTATTGAGCTAAGCTAATGGAGCTGCAGCTGCTATCCCTAGACTCCCTTCAACAGAACAGCACCTAACTCAGGTGGTATCAGACATTCTCTGGATGAGCCATGAAAAAGGGAACCCAGAGAGATGCGCTAAACAGAGCAGCATATTTAGGTCCTTCGGCCTGCATCACTGAAGGTGGTGCAAACACTCTGCTCATCTCTTCAGACTTACTGCCTGTACATGCAATGATCCTCTTGGTAGCAAGGTATTGTCTACATTGATGTTGTGAGATCATTCCCTTGGAGTTCAGCAAGTGCTCTTGTATATGGCTGCATATGTTATTGGCCCCAAATCTGATGCAATAAGACCCAAATCTGATGCCATAAGATGAACCACTTAAATGCCCAAAGTATGGCCCAAATCTAATGATCATAAGATGAATCTGTCATGGCAGGTCCTTGATTACACCTGTTAGATGAAAGGGTGACCTATAATTATGAAGGAGCCCTCCCCTAGGAAGTAGGAAAGATCAACTTTTCCCTTAACACAAGCATCATTACAATCAGCAAGAATTAGCATTGAAAAACAAGAGTCAGGCAGAAAAGCATAAACAGATTAAAAGCAGAAGTGATTATTTTACTAATTAAACATTTCTTAACTGAAATTACTTGAAATGCAAAAGCAGCATGAAAGGTCAGCAAAGATTTCTGAAAGAGTGCTCCAGAGGAAAGGAAGAGGGGAAAAAAAGCAATTAAATACAGAGTTAGAAGGTTATGATGCATAGAAGATTATTCCAAACAAGTGGCTGACAGCATTGTTTCGAATGTTTAATTAATAAAATAATCTTTTTCATTAACTGTTGCCACTGGAGAAGATGGATTGGGAAAAAAACACGCAGAAAACAAGACAGACATATTTCTTCCTTGCTTGCATTTCTGCAAATGTAAAAATAAGAAAAGCAAAACTAATCATGTGCTTCCTATAAGAAGGAATCAGAATAAATACATTGTTGTTACTAAAGCTGCATGTACAGGCCAAGTTCCCTAAATATTACTAGGCAATCAGAGAGGAAGAGCCTTCTCAGACAGGCCAAGAGAACCTTCATCTGAATTTCTACCTATAGAAAAGCAGTCTTCAGTACTTCAAAATCAAATCCATTCCTGACCCTCACCTGCTTTTTGCTCCAGAGTATGGCCTTCAGCCATTTTGGACACACTTCAAAGAAACCCAAGTTCATGAGTTCAAGTTGTGACCTGGCCCACATGCCACTACTGCTGAACAAGATGTGCACTTACTGCTTGCTGACCAAGATCAGTAAGATCTGTTGATTATCTGGTATGATTCCTTATTTTTTTCCTGTTCCCAAAATTGCCAGTTCATCTTGATACAATCCACTACCTCCTCCCTTGCCCTTCTATCCTCTCAATGATTTGACATCTATTCAACTGTTGTGTTAAGATCTTGACCCCTGCAATCAAATCAGTTTTCTCTCTGGCACTGCCTAATCAAACCAGGGTAGCAACAGGAATGTGCTCTTGGTCTTCCCTCATGTACTCATAGATACACCTGATATGACCAGCAGCAGCTTCCACCAACAGTTCAAAGGCCATAATTTCCCAATAGCTTGATTTAAAATATGGACAGATCATGATCAGTGAAGGTGTAACTCATTATTAGAATCAGCCACTGCATACAAAAGGCTACCCTGGCTACATGTAAGCAGCAGGTTTTCCAAAACTTATCCAAATTGTCCTCAGTCAGTCAGATTTCCCAGGATATGTACCTGATCCAAACTTCTTTATTCCTAGATTTCACTTTCCTTTTGCAAATCATGTGTACACAGAACTTTAAAGAGTCATAGAAATTTGCAAACATAATTGCTTGGATAGACTGCAGAATGTGTACTCTTTTTTACCTTGTTCATAACACTCAAAGAAAAGAAAAAGAAAGTGTCTGAGGCAAGTTGCACCCTTAAAGAAAAGGTGGAATAAAGGAGAAAAACAACCTCAGCACTTAAAACTACCAAAAACCCTAAGCAACCAAAACCAAGCAAAATGTCTTCGTATAAAAGATACCCTGTTTTGTAAATACCTTTAGCAGATTTGGATAGTTACTTTCCATGAAACAGAAAGGACAAATAAATCCTCTATTCTATAAATGTACAGACTGAAGGTGTTTGTTACTTCCCTTCAAGTGGAATAAAGGAGAGCAGGTGGCCTCTAAAAGCAAGAATTGAATAAAAGGCCAGTGTATATATGATCAGTCACTTTCTGCATGCTTGTTGTAAGCATACATTTTGCTATTCCAACACCCTCCCCCCCCTCTTGCCTTCAGCTTTAGACCACAGGGAAAGCCAAGCTGCTGTTCAGGACTTGGACATGAACAGCGATTAAAGCCAGGCCTTGATCAAATGCAGCTTTCACTCTCTTAGTTTGTTGTACTATGCAAGAGAGTGACTTTCTTACACCGCATGAATCGAAGGTTCAACTGGATGCTGTTGTAAATAAAAAACACTGTAAGCAACAACAGCAGCAATAAGGAAGAATTAAACTTTGATCAAGTTACAGTTAATTGATTAAAACATCCATTTTGTTGTCCTTTCATGTCTAAGCTTCAGTAAACAATATGAGAGTGAAAAACCCAGCATGCAGTAGTAGAAAGGAGGCCACAAAGGAATGCTTGGCAAGTAAACAAAGATTAGAAAGAGAGGAAAAATAGATTACACAGAATAAACACAGAAACCTACTGTGCTCATGCCCAGCAGCTTAACCCAATTCTCCAACTATGCCACTTAAAGGCAGAGGAATTTGTAACCATCAGCAAATCACAGACTCTTATTTGCATTTATTTTTCTCACAGTAACTATATGAAGCCTTTCTATCATAACCACAATGTGATTTGTGCAAAACTAACCTAGTATAATGCTTCCAATGTGAAATTAATAATATACCACGAATTATATTGACTTATATTTGCATGAAATCTGAAATGAAACCTTGTCTTTGCTTAAACAAACCAGGTTTTGCATTCTCTTAAAAGCAGAATGTCTGTAGCAGCAATTTCTCTCTCAGCTGAGAGGTATCAGGATGGTTCCCAAATTCACTCTCAAAGATTTTCAGGTGTATTAACAGCACCAAGAGACAGTAAAAAAAAAATCAAGATGCTTTAAGTACTCAGAAAGCTTGCAGGCTTCTTCTCTTGTGCAGTTAAGAGATTCCCAATCCCCTGGCATCCCCTTGGGCAATTCAAAGACCTGATACTTCAGCTTCTAGTCTCACTTCTCTCTCATTACAATCAAAGGCTCTCTCCCCAGTCCAGACAGAAAGCCTAGGGATGTCTGCCTCCCTTACCAAAATCCATCCTTTCTAATTATCTCTCTCAACCTTCAAAGTCTACATGGCACTACATTAACTCATGCTTTGGCTTAACTTAATAATTTGAGATACAAGAATAATCTGAGACTGAGAGCTTCTCCTGGAAAAAAAATCTTGCACTTCATGTTTTTACTTACAGAATAGCGACCTTATTTAATTTTTCCTTGTTAATAAAAAGGCCTGGTTGGATGTACCTCAGGATCATTTGAGCTCTGCCACAGATTCAATGTATAGGGGAGAAAGAGATCCAGGTGTAACCCACCCAGTTCCAATTGCTCTCAGAGAGGCTCTGAAAGAGTGAGGATCTGAGGTAAATCAGCAATGGCCAAAGATAATCATAGAGGTTGGAAAAAGCCTTTAAGATCTAGTCCAACCATCAACCCATCCCCACCATGCCCACTATGTCCCTCAGTGCCACATCCACACGGTTCTTGAACACCTCCAGGGACGGGGACTCCACCACCTTCCTGAGCAGCCTGTGCCACTACACTGCCACTCTCTGAGAAGAAAGGTTTCTCACATCCAGCCTGAACCTCCCCTGGCACAGCTTGAGGCCATTCCCTCTCCTCCTATCATTTTCACCTGGGAGAAGAGGCCTTAGATAAAGGCTTATTCTTCAACAAAATATAGGTACTGCAATTATCGTGATCAGTAACAGGTCAAACATCATCTGAGGGTAATGTTATTACACAACTTACTTATTATACCATACAATTATGTAATATCAGACATATACATTATACAGACACATAGATAGTTCAAAAAAGGGTTATGTAAAACTGCATTTATCATCCTGAGAGGATCTGATGCTTGACTCTCTCCTCCCATGGTAAACCACTGCACACATTTAGTAAGTGTTTTGTTGTTGTTTGTTTTTATTAAAGCTTAACCATTTCACTTCCATACCCGGTTAGTGTTTGACTATCTTTTGTACAAATGTTTTTCTAGGCATGAGTCACTGGCATCATTGTAGCGAAATGTGGGTGAGGACTAACAAACTGAATTATTTAATTAGAAAATTGGACTAAGTTTTATTAAGGCACTGTTGTCTGTGGACAATTGGTGAAATTCTGCAGGTGTGATTCTGTATTATCTCTCTAGGAGGATCAAAGTGAGAATTGCAGTACTACCACATTCTTAGATGATATTTTCTGCTCACCTCCTGTCAGTTGCTCTATATTTAGTTTTGAAAATGATTTAATCTAAATAGGGAATTGTGTCAATGTAATTCTGGTCACACAGGTCAAACAGAGCCAGGGTCAAAACAGTGATATAATACCCTGAACTGTTCTCCAAATTGGAAATTTAGTCTCATAACCTTCAAAATTCTGGCATTTCCTTTCAAAACAATGTTTTCACTTTATTTATACCACACAGATACTCCCAGCCTGGATTTTTACTTGCCTTGAGAAAAGCCATTTCTCCTCTCCTGTAGGATAATTACCTTGCTGTTCCTTCCCCTAATAGCTATTCTTTTCCCCAGAAAGCCTGAAGAAGCTGTAAATGTAACCCCGCCTTTCCCTCTCCTGTTCTCCCTTTCTTTTCCTTCTATGTTATCTGTTATACACTTTCTATTTAGTCACCTGCAATTTTCAAGTTACCAGCTAGGTGCCAGGGTGTGCTTCTGGACCCCAAAAAAGTGGGAAATTCATTTTCAGCCCATGTGGAATCCACAGTCTCCTACAGCATAAATCTGACCTGTCTGATTTTCCAGCACCGTCTTTACTAGGATTTCTTCGTGGCTCAGCCTTTCTGGTTTTGTCTACACTATAAGTCATATCTGCAGCACTTTATGGCCTGAATCCTCAGTCTATTTGTTCCTTGCTTTCTGACACTCATTCTCATCGCACACTGGGCTTCAAAATTGATCAAATTTAAGTCTAGGCTGAGAAGGCTAAAAAGAAAAAAAGTATGTTTTCAGCTTCTTATTCCTGCAATCAAAACATACAGAATAAGCAAGGTCTATTTGTCAGAGTAACGGACATATTTGCAAGCCACAGTAATTACTGTCATTTATATACTTCTCCTTCCTGACCTCAAAAAGGAGAAAATCTGCTAGTGGTATGAATGACAGAGTTACAGACACTGATTGAGACAAAAATGCTTCTGTGGGTCACAACATCAGCAAGGCTTCACGCACACGCAGAAAGGGATCCCACTGTGCTCCCAGGCCTCCCTCTGGTGAGAAGATGAGCAGCAAACATTCAAGAAAGTGAAAATTTGATCGGTACTTGGGATTTATGTGCTGAATATTTGCTCAGTTGAATATAAGGACATAACTCACATGCTGAGTGGAAATCTACAGGGTGATAGCCAAGTGCCATGCATGAGAAAGTAAGTATTTTCCAAAACCAAGCATACCTACTTTTACCAAATCACACTGAAATCTCTCTCCCTCAGGAGCTTGTTCAAACTGACGCTTGCCAAGTGACCGACTAACCATCAGTACTTATTAGGACTTCCCTTAGAGCACTACCTCCTGGAAACCACATGTAAAAAGAGGAGGATGAAGATACTCTGGGAATAGCATAAGACTGAAGACAAGATACTTCTCCTACTTTTTGCAGCCTCTAACTATCTGCAGTTTAAAATTTCCTAAAATCTGTGGATATAAGGCTAAGTTTAATTTCCCTCATAACTTTTCCATAAAGGCAATTTACTATTTGGAGCCATGTAAAATTTGGGCCCCCACATCCTGAGAAATTTAGTTGCTCTGGTGGCACCACACACCATTTGTTTGAGCTCTTCAGCCAACTATTTCATGCAACATTATAATTATTTCCAATTTCAGTCCTTGGTGTTATCGTGATTGGATATGCTTCTATTATAGCCACAAACACCACTGTCTGTTTTCCAGGTTGAAAAACCCTTCCTAATCTCCTCAGTACCTGACATGTAGTTCTATTGCATCTTCCTTGAGGTGAGAAACGCACAGCACATGCTCTTCCAGGCTTACTTTTCAGAGACCATCACATCTTGTCTTTTGAATACTACTGAGAATTAACATAAAATTTTCAGAAATATATCTATTGTAACACCACAGTTCCTTTCTCAAGCTTGTAAGAGTTAACTCAGAGCACACTGCATCAGCTGACGTCTATAGTGCAGCACTTCTTAGGCACACTGCATGCTCTTTACGTGTGAACAGCACAACAGAACAGAAATAGAAATTACCAAGCAGCACTCAAACCAGGGGAAAACCTACCAAATATTTTCTTCCATCTACTCCATTACTTTTAATTATTCTCTGTCTTCTTTGCTGTTCCTGGTTCCAGTTGGGAACAGAAGTATACATCCAAAACACTGCTGGCATAATCAGCATATCTCATTCTTTTTTTCAGAATCAATTTCTACAGGTAGAACTGAAGTGTTTATCTGATACTTACTTGGTTATTATATGGCATACATTAGCCCACCTAATTCAGATATCTCAAACCCTTCTCCCTCTTTGTTTATATTGAAGTCATTTTCAGTTATCTGATTAAAAACACATATGCTATTGGAAAAAAAAAAAGTCATTTCCTATTTAAATTCTAATAACAGTAAGTAGATCCTCTAAGCCTCAATTTTTTGTTTCTTTTACAATCTCCTGTGTTTTCACTGCATCTTTCAATCATTCAGTGTGTGTGCAGCTACATATCTAAGCATTAAGCCAAAAATAAATCAAAGACAGTAAGGCATATTCACAGAGGTTAGAATACGAAATCGTGTTGCAGTATGTTCAACTTACACTTAAATACTGGGTCACATAGTGTCACTGCAGGGCAGTTAATATTGGAGTAGTGAGCATGTACTGAGGAGTGCATAACTCCAGTGAGCATATATATCCAGTGCTGGACAGCAGTTTTTTTACACAGATAATATGAAGTCAATAACTTGACTTCTAATGTACTATTACTACTCCCGCTCCTATTTTTTACTTTTGCCTAAAGAACATCAGTGAGATTCCTTAAAAGCACGATAACCAAATAAAATCTTTTAAAACTTGCATTTTGTAGATCTCAAGGCATCCAAATCAATACACACTGTAGGACAATGCACTCAGGCAGTTTACACTTGTGTTGTAAAAACCTTGGTTGAGTTTCGTTGAAAGAAAAAAAAATTGCTCCAGAGCTCCTAGCTATTTTATCTTGCTGAGTTAAAAACTTGTGAATATAGTGGTTTTAAATGGAAGTACTGACATTGTTACTAACGCAGCAACGAATGTCACAGCTGTAATAATAGCCTACTTGTTTCATTGTCTAGGCTTAAGCATACATGCACACACAGAGAGACTAAGAACTGCTGTCACTTATATCTTTATTACTTCTACAGTGACTGATGCTTTGCAGCCCAAATATACACCCCCAGCACCAAGCCTGATGTGCTTTTTTTTCTTTTTTAACAGACCAAATGTACATCCCTAGCCACTAGCTGGATCTTTTGTTATTGCCTCATGCTTACTGCGCTTGATAAATGATCTGTAGGAAGCTGAGCTCTCCTCTTTGAGAAACATCGGATAAGGAGCACTCTAAAAATGCTAAGAGGTGCCCAGTATCCCATCTGACTCCAATTATGCTTAAAATATAAAGAGCTAATCTTGCCAGTACTTATTGTTGCTTGTAAGTACTTACTGCCATGAATAACAGTCCCAAAGGAATCTACCCAGTGTAGAAGCACTGTCATCGCTTGAAGCACTAAATCACTAAATTATTAAGAAGTATTAGGGGTAAAGACTACACAAGTAGAGATTTAACAGGTACCATATCTAGAAATATTTGCTTTCAACTTAACAGAACAATTTGCCTGCCAGTAGTATGTGAGCAACTTACTCTTCTTTACAACAGTGTAAACAACTCCTAAAACTTGGAAAGTAGAAGAAACAGTTGTGTACAATGCATTTAATAACAGATCATTAAAAAAATATTATGTTCAAGTAGTCAGAATCCCAGCTGCACGGCTCAAGCTGACAGCTTTTATGGATCTATTAACCTGAGAGCAAGTTTTGAAGTTTTGAACTGGAATAACAAATTTCCATACCCTGCCTCAAATCCCTGCCTTGCAAGGCGTGTTTGCTAATTTTGAAAGATGAAGCTACTAATGTAATACCTCAGTGGGCCTGAATGGTGTGCTCTGTGGACTGAAATGCTTTTTAATCTCTAATTTATTAATTTTCCATATTTCAAAAAGCAGTGGCTTTTTCAATCATCTAAGTGCCACCGATGCTCAGTACAAGCATTTTTAAGATGTTAATTATTAGACTACTGATGCATTTGTATTCAGCAAGTAGTTAAATCATGCATTTCAATTTCATTTTTAAATTAATGCTAAATTCATGCAAAATGTTTTCAAATGATTTTCAGAGCTACTAATATTGGTCAGACGTTGTCTTCTGGTTGGCAATGGAAAGCTTCACAAAACCACACTTCCACAAGCAATGAAATTAATTTCCCCTTTCTGAACACATACCGTAGTGTATTTTAAAATTTATTTTTCCCTAAATGCCTAAAATGCACAGTGACGATGTCTACCTCTAATAAAGAACAGTTTGTTGATGGGAGTTTCTTGCAATTCAAATCTTCATGGGCCAGGTAGTATTACTGATACTGACTGTATGCATTTTAGCCCATGACAAATGCTGCTGCAATCTATGGATATGCTCTTAGTGTGGAGGGATTCTCCTTTGGAGAAAAAGCATAAGATGTAAAGGGAGATACTCACATCAAGTGAATTAGTATGTAAATTAGATGACAGACTAGCTTACTTACCATGTAAGTAGCAAAAAAAAAAAAAAAAAAAAAAAAAAAGCTGTTCCTGACAGCAATTCAGATCAAATGAGGCTATCCCTTCATTTGATGACATAAATTACAGCTTGGGTCTCTCCACAGATCATAGGGAAAGCCTGTGAACACAAGCCAGGTTGACTGCTTGCTTTGGATGTTTAAGGTAGCATGCAGCCAAAATTCACCCAACAGAAATACACATACAAAGATATAAATTTTAAAAGTTTAAAGAACAATTGTTCCACAGCCCACCAGAGCTAAGCCACAAACAAAGGATTGCATTGCCTGTTATATTCCAGCTGGATGTCTGAAATTTCAACCACAATCCCTTCTTGTTATGTGAGGGTGCAGTTCCAAATAGTCCTTTAAAACCACTTTCTTCTACACTTACCAATTACGGCAGCATGTAATGAGTTGTCAGTCTGAAACCTCTCTCTTACAGAAAAAAATTGTCAGGGAAGGAAGGATATCACCTGGTTACTAGTCCAGCACTGATATGAATTCTGTTTTTTCAGAAGAAAGGGGAGCCAAGCAAGGACATTTTTCAGGGATACAGACAGGGCCTCTTCTTAACAACTTGTTCTAGGGGGTGGTCTTGGATGCAAATCTAGCATAGTTTTATCAGTACAAAGAGACATTTCCCATGCTCCATGTACATGCATTTCAGAAAAGAAGTCTTTTGAACTACTGTGCTATGTGTATAAATAACTAGGGAGAAAAACAAGGAAAAAAACCCAAAAGAAAACAAAGCAAAACACCTGAGATAAACACAATTAAATTGCTAGATAATCTTTCCTGTAGATTGCACTTTAGCTAAATTACCTGTACTGATCTTAATTATCCAAATGTCTAGATTAAACAAATGAGATATCTGAAAACCATACAGGAATACACATTCTGATTTTTCCCCCCAACCTGGTTTGATTAATATACTACACAGCTAATTAATCTTAAGGGGTAGTAGGGGAGTTGTATTTCATACCAAACAGGTCACCAGTTGAACTAGTAATACATCCCAAAGAACTTCTAATCTAAAGGGTGCATTCACTATTCATATGTCCTAGTTTGACATTACATCTTAGGACTGTTTAATTACTGTTGAACTTTCCCTTAAAAACAACTATTTATGGCATAAATTGAACATTCAAAAAACTCCAACAAAGAAGTTGTGCAGACAGACTTGCAAAGCTCTACCTCTAGGAAAACTTTTAATGTTGTCTTTAAGTATTGAGACGCAAACTACAATACTCAGAGTGTAGAACTGCAATTTTCTAGACAGCAAGATTTGATCATGACTTATTTTTACTCCTCCTGAGTGAAGATATGCCCAACTTTTGATATGATATAATCCTTGAATATGACAGTATTTGTTAGCAAGACTGATAAATAGAAGACTGCTGAGTCCTCTGATTATATGTAGATGACAACATATAGGAACTATTTTTCTATGTTCTCCTTCATCTAAGTTGAACAGAGAGCCCAAATGTGAAACAACTGGAAATGACGCAACTGAGAAGACTTAAAAAAAAAAAAAAAAAAAAAAAAAAAAAGACTAGAAACTCACCTAATAAGACTTAAGGAATATCTTTAGTCACCTCTGAAAAGCCCTGTCCTATATTGCCTTGCAGTTCCATAGAAAGATGTTTAAACTGTGAAGTGCACTTGATCATTGTGAAGGTTCAAGGGTAATTTCATCATAAACCAAGAATACAGCGCAGAACTGTTTAAGAGGAAGAAGGTCATTATGTAAGCTTAAAGGCAGATGAGGTCCAATAGCTGGAAAGTCGCTGTGCCAGATTCCTTTCACCAAAATCTTTACATCAAGATTTTCTAAGATTACACAGTTGAAAGTTAAGTGATAATACATAATACGCAGTTAGCAAAAGCCATATAAATTGTCTTCCCTATTCTGTTTTAAAATGAAGAATTTGACTTTGTGAGACAAAAAGTCATGGATGGTGAGTAAAATTAAGTACACACAAATAGCCTAATGGAGTATACTAAAATAAGGAACAATGAAGGAGAGTGTACACACTTTAGACAGAAAAGAAGTTCTGATGGAAACATAGCGTTGATTGTCTGAGAGCATTTATGTTTTTTATTGAAGAGAACTGATGCTACAGACATGATGCACAAAACTGAAATGAAGGTTTTGGGGAGTGAGTTCTAAAAAGATGAGAGCAAAATAAATATCTGAACAGTTATCATAGAACCATAGAATATTAGAATCCTTAGAGTTGGAAGGGATCTTTAAAGGTTATGCCATTATAAAATCTGGGCTTGGTTTTGTATTTTAGAAAAGAACATTCTGAGAGAGAGACACTTCACAAGTGACATTCACACCACTTCTTCCATGAAATACCTTCTGTACCCTTCACTGATTATGCCTGGCCTACGTTCAGATGGAGCAGATCATGTTACATGGTTTGATAATCTTCTCAAGCTGTACATTTTAGGATACAAGGCTCTGACAATTCTTTCATGGAGA
>PPHD01013323.1:0-17407 GCA_002909625.1 Bambusicola thoracicus | reverse complement strand
TTCCTTTCCTTTCCTTTCCTTTCCTTTCCCTTTTCTCATATATAGAAGTTTTCTCATGGAAAACAGTGAATACTCTATTGTCTGATACCCTGTTTGAAGGCCTCTTGACACTGCTCTTTTGCTTTAAGGGAATAATAAATTTCAACTAATTCAGTTTCCCTTAGAACAAGTAGGTGCAAATAGTGTAAAATTATTTACAGTATTTGTTTTCATTAACAGTCTCTTATTCTACCTTGTGGGGAATCTTGACATACGTCTATACTGTTGGTTAGATTTGGGAGTCAGTTAGGGGCCTGTGTTCACGCCTACTACCTGCTCTAATGTACTAATGTCATTGAGGTGGTCTTCCTTCTCCAGCAACAGAGTCATAAAACTGAAGTTTGCTGATAGTCTAAAATCTGTCTTTTAATATTGTCTGGTAAATAACAGACTTGGGGTTCTTGTACTCAACAGAAGTGCAAGTTTACATTGCATATGCTTCATGGTTGCTTCTAACAGCTGGTTTGTAAGATTAGCTTTCAGAAGAATTGTCTTTAATTAAAGAAGCTTAGTAAAGTTTATTTCTGCAATTCTAATTATTACATAAATCTTTAGCGCATAATCTACATGTTAATGTAACACAGCCTCTCATTAGGCACATTAATACCCTTGCTAAAATATGGCAACAATGCTATACACACCGTTCTAAATAATGTTCAATTTATATCTTGCATGTATACAATATCAACTACTTTGATTTATACTGTATGCCCTCTAGCAATACAAGCCAAAGTTCCCCTTGCCTTTTTTTATTGCAGTGAAAGTACTCAGTACATTAAAGTTGCTTGGATTTTCCTATAGTAATTATTTGATCTTTTCAGGAAATTTAAAACTTAAAGATTTTCTGTGAAGCCTACACTGACCTCATCAAACTGTCATTACATTAATATTCCTCAAAGTCATACATAGGAAAGTGTTAATCTATTACTTGTTTTCTCTTAAGATAAATAGGATATTCTCAAGTAAGCCAGGATATTTAATTCTTTAAAATAGGATATATGGAAAATCACTGTCTGAAAACCTTGCAGGTGTGATAACTGTAAGGGTCACTTTGATAGCAGTGCCCCAGTGTCAGAGGCAGATGTTGGTGGTATGGCAGTAGAGGTTCTTTCTCAGCAATATTCCACTACATTTTGTTTAAATGTGACAGAAGGCAGCAGAGGGGCAGTCTGACAAAATGGTGTCTGACATGGAAGTGTGGATGAAGTAAAGGTGTCACTGAATTCCTCCATCAGGAAGAAATGTCACCTGTTGACGTTTGCCTATGCTTGCTGGACATTACTGGAGACCAAACAGTGTATGTGAACTCAGTGAGACTGTAGTTGATGTGTTTCAGGAGTGGCAACAGCAACATGACAGACAAGCTGTATTCTGAATCGCCATGCAGATTTTTACAAGCATAGCATGCAGGCTTTTGTTCATCACTGGAAAAAGTGCACAGCTAATGATGGTGATTCAGTTGAAAAATAAGAGCAAAAATATTGTATCCATTGATGGTGATTCAGTTGAAAAATAAGAGCAAAAATATTGTATCCATTTATATTCATCAATGTTTCTGAATATTTATGGACACCAAACAGGCTGTGAGTACTGTGAGGTGGTGGGTGGTGAGTTTCAGCAGTGGTGACAGTGACAGTGGGTCACCTCCACTGGTGCAGATTATTATTTTTTGCATAAAATAGTTTGTTCAGGTCTAACAAGAATACAAATAAACAGCAGTCCTGCTTTTTGCTAATATATTTGCTAATGTTTGCTAACATTCCATCTGGGAGCTGCCCATTTAGGACCCCTTGAACAGAGGTCACTGGAGATAAAATAAGTCTTAGGTATTCAATCTATTCAATTATTTAAAAATTGATACTCAATAAAATAATCCTTTTCTTCCAAAAAAGGGGGAAAAAAAACCCTTCTTTTAAAAAATAGAATATTTGCATATTTTAAGCTTATATATTTTCAAAAGAAAAGAAGCCAAAATTAAAGTTCAGATTCACAACTGATCTTTCTTCTAACACAAAATGATGTAGTTCTTGTAGCTTGTGGTGAAGGAAGATTCTACGCTTGTACCAAAACAAATAGTTGCATCCAAGGAAAACATAGATTATAGAATGGGGGGTTGGGGGGAAAGATAGATAATGTAAAAGCAAAATCTTATTTCAACAGATATACAGTGCATGCCAACATGGTTTAAACAAGCACAGCTGTATACACACAGCCATCAAATGCAGCCACAGGGACAGTTCCTTATTGACAGCTGAAAGCTGACCATAGAATGAACAGATGGAGTTTAGATAGATCAATAATGAAGTAAATCATAAAAGGTTATAATTTTCCTTTATCACTGTTTAGAATCAGTGCAACAATATGTTGAAAGAGAACAGCCAAATATAATTTCTCTCCTTTTTATTTTTGTAATATTGATTTCAGTGAAAAAGAAGGCAGGAGAAGAAGAAGAATCTATTTTTCTACAAGACATCAAAAGCTGCCTATAAGTAAATATTGACACTTGGCAGATGTGTGAGTTTATTGTAAAACACTTTTCCATTTTAATCGCTGTAATTCTATAAATCTCCACCTGACATACTGGTGTGAGCTTTTTAGACCTGACATTCTGTATTTTGGTGAAAGCAAACAAACAAACAGCAAAATAAAACAGAAGCAAGCCTAAATCTCTGAAAGATTACTGGAGGAACACTGCTGTTTTTGTGTTTTCTGTTTTTTGTTGTTGTTATTGTTTGCGTTTTGTTTTAAGAGAAATATCACCACATTATACAGTGTAGCTTAATAGGTGACAATTATCATTACCCTTGAGCTGTAATAATGCTTAGATTCTCCTTTCTACCTTGTCTTTTAATTGAATATAAATATTTTATGAGCAAGAGATAGAGGGAGCATAGCTTTTTGGCCTTACTAAGTCTTATTGCAGAAAACATAGTATGTGACATTAACAGATGCATCATTTAAAACTAAGGGCTAGTTTCATAGTGCTTACAAAAAAAACAGAGGTTACTAAAATCCCCAAATATACCTCATAGAACTATCATATAACAGAGTAGAAATGAGCAAGCCATGTCCCAAATGAGATTCAAAATGCCACTCGAGTAGCTGCAGAACTTGTCAGTCCTAACACAATTCATATTTAAGGAACTGCCTAACAATGTGAAAACCATATACTAATAGGAAATCAATCGCCTTTGAAAGAGGTCACTTACTTTCTGACCTGTACACCAGATTCTTTCTCCTGCCTTTTACTGCTCAGGGTGGATTAAAAGACATGGGCGCAAAAATAAGAAATCAATAGGAAATCATGTCACTCAGTGTCTGATGTGTTCTATCTGATGCTACAGATCATCAGATACTGACGCATCAGTGTCAGAGAAGCATTCCTAAGTGGTGTGTCATATTCTCTAATTATTTTAACAAGGGGTAACCATTTGTCTTATAGAATATGGTTTTCTAGAGATTAGTAACTGCAGAAATCTACTATGTATGTATTCTTGTGTATTTAAGTGTGATATCACAAATCCAGACATTCTTGAACAGCTATGGAATATCCATTTAAATGCAACTCTATGATCTATCAGACATTTCTGAGAAAGAAGTTATACACCAGGCTATGGACTGAGTAGAGCAAACACGGAGACAGATTAATAGCCTCTAGAAGAGATCTGAATTAGCGTTTTGTGAGGCAAGATATATCATCCAGAATAAGATTAAAAGATAAAAAAGACTGAAGATAATCCTTTAACATTCAGCTGACAACCTGATTCTTAGTTTACAAGCGGAGGAGGGTAATTGCTAGATGATGAACAGGTCAGTATCTGTTCTCTAGGCTGTCTGAAGGGTATTATAATTAATGGTTGTGGAACATAACCTCTAAATTGCTTTCTAAACAGAAGCGTCTGTCTCTTCAACTTCAGGGAAACAACTTCAGGATTTTGGAGAGCTCTTCTTCCTGCCAGTTCCTGCAGTTCTCTAGTGGCACAGAAATCTGCAAGAGGTGACAGCTAGTTGAGCAGAGACAACGTCAGACACTTCAGAACCACAAAAAGTCACGTTTTCTTTCTTTAATCATTGTATATAAAAGGCTTGTGGTTATAAGGTTCTAGTGATGGAACCTAAAGCACATAATAACTCACTGTCTCCATGTTTGCAGTAATATTTTTTCCTATCTAAACTCCAAAAGATAATTTTCTCTTAATCAAATATCACAGATCTGAATTTGCAATTAAGCATAACTTGTTAGCAGTAAATCTGTGATTCTAGGATATTTAAATGAAATGTGATTAAAACCTACTAATTTATTCTGGTTGTAGTTTTTTAAATCAAGTGCCATTAAAAAACTTGAAATTCGCATTTGAATCATGATCAGATAGTCATAGATCTTGCTCTAAATTTGTATCTAGGTAAAGTGGTATTAATATATGACACAGTGTATGCCCTGTCTGTTAGAAAAGCCATGAATACTACATTGCTGCCACACCTGGAAAATGAAGTTCTAATTTTTCCCCTGTTCTTATCCTTGGTTTTGTTCATCAGGAATCTGAAACCCAAGATCAGCTCAGGAACTGTTCTCAAAATTGGAAAGTACATTTGGGATAAAAAACCCATGAGATTTCACTATAAATTCTCTACAAAAGTGCTAGATGATTGGCCATATACAAGGGTTGCCCCAAAAGTAATGTCTCCTAGTTTATTATATTGGCCCACAACATCAAAGGGGGATGTTGGTGCTATGGCAGTAGATGCTGAACCTTCTCAACAATATTCCATTACATTTTGTTGCAGTGTGACAGACAGTAGAAGGGGAGCCTAACAGAACAGCATCTGACATGGGAGTGTGGATGAAGTAAAGGTGAGTCATTGAATTCATGCATGAGGAAAAAATGTCACCTGTTGACATTCATTGATGCTTGCTGAGCATTTCTGGAGACCAAACAGTGGATGTGAGCTCAGTGAGGCAGCGAGTGTTGTGTTTCATGGGTGGTCTAGCCACGTTCCAAATTGCCATGCAAATTTTTAGAAGTGTAGCATGTAGACTCCTGTTCATCTCTAGCAAAAGTACATAGCTAATGGTTGTGATCAAGTTGAAAAACAGTGTTTTGTAGCTGAGAATATTGTCTATGAAATAGTATTATTGCGCTCTTTGTAGTTGTAGTATCCACGGAAATAAACAGGAGGCATTACATTTGTAGCAACATACGTGTTTCCACCTAGTTACATAAATGGCAAAATTATTAAACACAAATTATTAAACACAGTGCAAGTGTGAGAAGGTGCAAATCTATTTACATCGATGGAATTTTGCATAGGGTAACTGTAACATTTGGTTGCTCATAAGTATCTTCTTCTACTCCTTCTGTAACCATTTAAAAAGTATTTGCTTAACTTATTTATAATTGGATTGTATTTATGACCTCATTCTCTGCCAGAGATAAGTTTATTTGTCCTTCTTGATGTCAGTGAAGTCAATAGAAGTGTATGTGTCTTTATAGTCTGTTAGCTACTAAACTTTCCCTGACCATAGAGATGTCTTGCTACAGATAAAATTTTTCATCAGTACTTTGCAACCCTGTAGCAACTTATCAAAATCAGTGTAAAAAATGCCCTGTATACTAGTAAGTTTACTTTTAAGCCCTATTTATTGCCAGAGAAGTCTATGTTTTGCTCTTGGAAACCAGACTTGAAGGCCAGAATTCTTTTCTTCTTAAAACTTGTTATTTTTCTCATTTAGTATACAGAATTAAGTGCATTTATGTGGTTGTCAAGGAAAGAACTAGCACATTATCAAGGAAAAAAACAACAACAAAAAAAAAAACAACTACGTAGCTGCTTTTGCAAAGCTGGCATAGGATAGGAAGTACTGCAGGTTTTTCTAAAAGTTAAATTTCTCAACATTTTAAGTAGATTGGTACATGTATTTCCAGAGTCCCACAGTATATAATAATGCAGTTTTGTGCAACAGGGTTTTTTAACCCAATGTTTGAATATTTGAATGAAGATCAGGGGCGAAACACAACAAGTGGTATATAGTTTTACAAACAAACCTTGCCTTCACAGATTGAAATTTCTTTGCCAAAGTTTGGTGCTGCAGGTGAACTACACTGACACAGGCTATATGAGTACTCTTCCTGATCATCCATGTTAGCTTCTCTCTTCTCAGTTCTTCGTATAAACACAAGTGACACTTTGCCATTTCTATAAGGTTATCAGGATAGATGTAATTGGCTTTGTCTATTTGTTGTTTTCTATCAGTACTCTTCAAGGCTTTTTCTTTTTTACCATTTATTCATGATTTAACCCACCCTACATCATTCCTGATGTAATCTCTTTATTCCTTTACTTTGCTACATTTGTCCTTTCAACATAGTAGTTTTTCTCTCTAAAACGCATAAGCAAATAGACTATCTCCCTCATCTTTTTCAGCATTCATACAACCAAAGCACTTCACAAGCCAGCATGTTAAAAGTGGCTAAAAGGTGAGTTTTTCCCAGGTTTCTCCTTCTGTTTTACCAAGCCAGTCATCTGGTGTTAAACTTCTATGTTAAGTGTATGACTCAGCCTAATCCATGTTCTGTGGTTTGATTTGTTTTGACCTTGGTATAAACAACAATAACTAACCAATATGAAAACAAAATGCGAAACTCTTTAAACTGAAAGGATTCAAATGCCTGAGAAGTTTAAGCCCTGAGATGGAACTTAGACAAAAGACTGTATGTCTGGAGTTGGCTCTTGGATGTCATCTCTTACTGTCTCTACATTCAACCCTATTGCAAGGCTGTTTAGACTGATTCCTGTAATGGTAGAGACTGGCCTGTTAGCACTAGGAAAGCACAAAAAGCTGATCCTAGATAATAATAACTTACTCTAGGTAATTTGTTCAAGTCTCCCTGCATCTCTTGTCTCTTCTTCAGCTCAGCTCTTAAGAGACATATTTGTCTGTGACCCTCAAAGTGAAAAGAGGCTGTGGAGATACAAACTTATTTATTCGAGTAATATTTGACAATTCTTGAAATGCCTGCACTGACATATGCCATGTCTCTAACTTTTACCTTAGCTTCCAAGAACAGTCTGTCAGAAAACTTGGGTTTGAACAGACCATGGGGAAGACAGCTAAACTAGCTCTTACCACACTGGGTTGAGAAATAGAAGTAATATAGCTTCGTATAGCACTGCACTCTGCTTCTGAGTTACTGCTGGTGTATATCTGCTGGGACTGGAATTGTTGCTCCACAATGCTGTAAGCAAGTCTCACAAGATTGCCTATGTTTTTCACTAACTGTAAAGTCAATTGTCAGTTCACAATTTCAGGATGAAAATCCAGCACTATCTTCTCTGATCTTTTGATTTTTCATTTCACTTTTTATTTGTATAAGTTCCTATTCAGTGATGTGATCAGACACTGGGTCTCCAGTCAGATGTAGCCATGTTTTTAACACTGATTTTGCCATGCTGCTTATATGAGTTCACAATCTGATCCATAAAACCTTTTGTAAACTGTACTGTAAATCATTACAGAGAATCATTATATTGCTTCCATAAAATATTTGCATAAGAGATACTGAAGAATCCCAGAGCCTGGGATTCTGTTTCCTTGCCTTTCAGTTTCCATTTAAAAATGCAATTCTGAATTTTAGCAAGATGGCAACAGAAACAGTCAAAATACTGAATCTTTGAGCCTTATTCTGAACATTTATTCCTATATAAAAGAGATTACTTGCATTTTTAAATATAAATTATTAAAGCAATAATATGAATATAATTAAATTTGTGGTAAATTAATGTAAAGAATGAACATCAAGAAAAAAATACATATAGATATCTGTAAATAAACCCTGGATAATTGGATATTTTTTTCTGTCTCTTCCATTTTGCCAGTGTATCACCCTCTGCAACTTTTCTTTTTTTGTCTGTGAAAGCAAAGTTTTTAAAAAAGTGTTTTCTTTCACACAGCCTTCCAAAAAAGAAACAGAATGTGAGTCTACTGTAGCCTTTCAAGCTCAGTGAAAGATTTAGTATTGACAAATACTAAATTTTGCTATATAACTTCTATATTACAATGCAGTATCAAATATCAAAAGCAAAAAGATAATTTGAGCAACTTTGTTTTTACAATTTTCAAATTATTGCATTCTATTCGTGGCAACAGAGCAATTTGTACAACTGCATGAGCATACATTTTTCATACTTGCTAGTTATTTCCAACTTTTAAATATACATTAAAATATTAATAATTTGGCTGTTGTACCTCACTTATTTGGGTAGGTTTTTTGTGCTTTGTTGTTGGTTTTTATATATATATATTTGTTTGTTTATTTTTAAGAGAAATAATGGTCATGGGTGCTCCCAATTGGGTTTCTGATCATTAGTTTGGTGTGATTTTATCAGTAAAAGGGTTTTCGCTAACAAGGAAAAAAGAACTATGACTGGAGTATAAAACATTTTTCAGGCACAGAGAAAGACCATTTTCATTGACTAATTATAGCTAGAAGTAGCTAGGAAAAACCATCAGTGCAAAAAAATATCCATCAGTGGAGTTAATTTGGAGCTGGTGGAAGTACAGTTTGAAAAGTGTTCAGTGAATGATTATAACCTTATTCATTCTACAAAACAATTTCAATGTAAGTATCTGTAATAACAGTGATTTCACTATGGATAAGATAAAAGGTGCATTTTGTAATGGTACTTTGTGCATAGGTGTGTATCAAGTACGAGTGAATCAAATTTTTTTCTGGGAGGTTACGTATAAGAAATTATTAAATACTAGAACTGGCAGGCTTGATGTTCAAAACAAATGATGTAAATATATTCCACCTAGAAGGAGCTTAGTTTTCTTTCTCTTCAAATTCTCAAAATCAATTTTGACAAGGAAGGAGAATGAAAAACAAAACAAATAAACAAACAAACCCAAAACAATACTGTGGCTAGATCAGTAGTTTTGGATGACAGAAACCTTAGATCAGTTTCTTACTCTACAATTAGTCAGTTGGATTCCCAATGGAATGTAAGCTTTTTTTTGTTTTCTTCCAGAGACAATATTCAATTTAACGTTTGCAGCTGAGAGAGTAGAATGAACATCCTCTACTCAATTGTTCTGCTATTGGCAAATTAACAGCTCCAAAATGAGAATCCTGACTGCACAGGGACTGATTGAAGGAGGCAGGAAGAAAAAATTGATTTCAAATACCAAGAAAAAAGTGCTCAGTTTACCTGGGACATGTCCTTGATCTATGCTTGGGATGTGTGGTCTCACATTTCCCTTGATCATTTCTATCAAAAGTTTCTTCTTCATGTCAAAAGATTGCTCCCTTCACCCTTTCCCCTTTTACATAGTATAGGCTTCTTAGCACAGTCAAAAAGTGGAAGTTCTCATTATGTCATTATTTGTTTAAGGCATGCCTACCCACATATCTCACTCTTATAAAAAGTATATTTTTCAGCAAGGAATAGGAAGGGAAAGATGGCTTTTGTCTTTTCTAGGTGCTTTTGTATCAACAAAAAGAAAAATATTGCTTACCCTCTGCTAAGTAAGAACGTGGTCTACTGCTCCGAGATTTCACTGGGAACAAGGTGAGTTGTTTCTCATCCCTGCCTTTCAAATGGGAGACCTAATCTCTTGGCTGAAAGTCAATATTTAATTTTCTGTGAAAATCAGTTGTTTGAACAGATGGAGATGGGAATATCCCTTTAAACTCCAGAATGACTGATATGATGTTTGATGAAGGCTGACTTCTGGGAGGAAGAGCAGTATGTTTGAAATATTGTAAAGGAGAGAAAGTTAGCCCAGGACTCTCTGATTTTGACTGAATAACAAAACCACAAGACTACTGTGCAAGAGGTGCTCTGCTTCATCCTTTTCACTTCAACATCATCTTTCAGAACAGGATTTGTCACTCGCAAGTGGCTGCTGGTATGAAACTGTGTGTTGTTCACATGCTCAGAAATATTAACTGGTGGCATATTGAAGACAGAGCAGGGCATCTCTAGAGGGCATTCAGAATTTTCCTTTAGGAATTCCAAGTTCTCTCTGTAGTCTGCTTAAGAAAACCAGGGATTTCTCATGTAATCTTTAAATGTTGATTTTGAATTTTTAGGTTTTACAGTGCTTAATCGATATGAATAAATCCTAGGTCAGGATCTTCATTTCACTGTGGTTTAATATCCTTGGCAATGTGGAATGATATCACCTCTCTGTCCCATAAATTCTACTTTTAAAGATATGGTAGTTGAAGAAATTTTCATAAGTAAAGCTATCGTCTTTATTGCTCCTATAGTATTACTAAAGTTATTAATTCTTTTTCCATAAGCTATGTTAAAGAAAAGAATAACTGGGATAAAATCTCTATTTTTATTCTAATTCAAAATGAAGTACAGCAGGTTTTAATATATGGGTATTTGAAAACATTTATAAACTAGATACACACGTAAAATGATTTATGTATGTATCACACATTTGATGCAGAAAAGGATTTATATATTTTACACTCTGTCCTATAATTCCCATTAATGATAATGGAAGTTACAGACTACGCATTATAAAGAGCACGTAGCTCTGAAATCTGACTTTTTAAATGTGTACGCTTTTACATTTTTAAACAAAATTCATTAATCATCAAACTACAAAAGAAACGAAGCAGTACAAACAAAGAATAGAATAAGAAGTTAAATAAGAGTGCAACAGGAATATCACTCTGTTTTCACTCTCATACTGTGACTGTAATACACTGGAATTATGACTGTATGACTATCTTCTCTACTTGCTTTTCTCATTTTCTACGGTCAACATTATATTGAAATTATTGTAAGGGCAAACAACACTGTACAGTTACAAGTACTTGCAATAGGTAAAGTATACAGTATAAAGTCTCTACTGTTACTGAGTAAATGTCATCTTTCCCCAAACTCACCAGCAAATATTGATAAAGAATCTCAAGCTTTTCAAAGAGTTACTAAGTCAGAATGAATTAGTTTATGCAGTTTCAGTACATTTATAGCTCCAGTTAAAATGTCACTATGTGTAGTTAACTAAGGATGCAGTATGATTTTTATGATTTTCAGGAGTTTGGAAGAAGGCTACTTGGCAGGATCTATAAACTATTATTGTAGTATGAGCTGAAATTATACTTAGTGTTCTATACCAGATTAAGATATCTTAACAGGTGAAATAACCTTATGTCAGAGTGGAAGGCATTCCAGTGAAAGTGGGAGTAAAGTGGTTGTCATCTCCTTCATTGAAAAGTACAATCAAAGATAATACATAAGTGTTGAAAGAGGTGACTGAGTTAGTTCTTTGGCCGCAGTCAATAATAACAAACAATGTCAATAATTATGACAACGAGGATACATGTTTATGGACTGGAGGAAAGCAAATACCTTCAAAAACCATACCTTCAAAAAGAAGAAGGAAGACCCAAGAAATTACTGCCTAGTCATTCTCACCTCAGACCCTGGGAAAATGATGGAATGACTAGCCCTAGAAATTGGGCTGAATGGCTGAATTACTGGTGATAACATACCTTGTGGTAAATTATTTTTAATACCACTCCCTACTTGACTTTTTATTTATAGTAGGAACTAGAGTGAACGAATGCATCCTCTTCTGTGGATGTACTAAGTCTTTTCTGTAACTATCTTGAGAACAAGAGACTGGAGATTTATTATTATTATTATTATTATTACTATTATTACTATTATTATTAAATAAATCTCTTAAGTGGAATTTCCCATGTTAAATTTGGGTTTGCCAAATTGTCACTCTTGAATGAACTGAATAGTGGTATGAAAGCATCAGTGTGACTAAACACACAACAGAAGGAAAATTACTTGTTTTTTTTCACCTGCTACTAGGAGAACAGTTTGCAAACTTTCTGCATTTTCTATCTGCATATAACAACAACATAGAACTTGAACAGGTGACTTACTTGTGAAATTGCTTTCTGGAGCAATCAGTCAGGAGAATGTATTATTTTAACCTCTTTATTATAACTTATATAGAATTAAGGTCATATTGTCCCTTGATCTGCATGGTTGGCCAAAGCATTGCTGTCTTAATATTAGTAGAAGAGATGAATATGTTTTTCGTTTATTTTTTATTTTTTCTTCCTTTTTTTTTTTCTTTTTTCCCCGTATTGTTCCATTCTAGTTTAATTTCTATGAATATCATAGGTTCATATATCTCAAGGCACTTCTTCTGTTGTTTTTAACCTCAACCCTGAATTTCTCCTCATTGGTGACAAGTGACAAGATGAGGGGAAATGGCCTCAAGTTGCACCAGGGTAAGTTTAGGTTGGATATCAGGAAACACTTCTTTACAGAAAGGGTTGTTAAGCACTTGAATAGGCTCCCCAGGGAGATGGTTGAGTCACCATCCTTGGAAGTGTTCAAGAGCCGTTTGGACATGGTGCTCAGGGACATGATTTAGCAGAGGGTTGTTAGAGTTAGGTTACTGTGGTTAGTCTGCGGTTGGACTTGATGATCCTTGACGTCCCTTCCAACCTGAGTAATTCTATGATTCTATGATTCTATGATTCTGAAGTATGGGTGGTTACACAGCAGGCATGATTCATGATTATTTCTCCACACTTGTTGTCTTTGCTTTTTGCATGTTTTGAGTCCTGGTGAACAGATATGGCCAAGAATGTTCCAGCTTTTATTCTTATACAGTCTTTCAAGAAGTTATTTTATTTGTAGATCCATAGCTGATTGGCCTATGTATCAGTAAGTCAAAGTGCTAGAGATTCCTCCACTCATTTTCTAAGGTAAAAAGGACTGCGTTGCAAAAAAGAGTAGTTACTGATCTAGTTGACAATCCATGATAATGGAGAGTGAATATCAGAAGCACAGCATAGGACTTGTAGAATCTACCAACAGTCCACTCCCAAGTTATTACCTATCCAGCTGATCCATTGCAAATTGTAATGTAATTTACAGTAATAGCAAATAATGGAGTTCTTGCTCTGCAGGTGCTGAGTGACTGAAGTTCATCTTTGTGAGATTCCTAAAAGCTACCATTCTCCGCCTAAAAGCAGATATACTTCTATACATCAAAGGTCTATATAGTCAAGAACTGTGCCTCTAAGAGTGACCCAGAAAGAATGTTTTAGAAAAGTGTGCCAATAGGGCAAGTATGCTGACTCACATGAGACTTTCTGAGCCTGCACAATTTTTCTGGACTGGGAGTGCTGTTTTTATTGCTATTTTTAAATGAACCCTGGTAGATTTTTTTCTACATTAATATGGTTATTTTCTGAACACCCTTTGTTCACTTTAACATCCACTCTGTGCTTTAGCAAGAAACTTCAAAGCCGAATCATGAAGCTTACTGCTTTTTGTTTTGAGTATGCTACCTGCCATTTTATGCTGCTTAGCTCTTGAAGTATTAAACAATCATCCATATACATAACTGCTTCATTTTTCTTTCCTTTCAGAAAGAGCGTTAGTTTATCTTACCCTTCTGTGACACGTTGTTCCAGCCCAAAGGCAGAATACCTCAGATCAAAAACACATCTGCTTATCAGACTTCTTTTCTTACGTACTGACTAAGCTTTGTAGTACGATAAATCCTGGAGAACCAGTAAGTTGTTCACCATAACTGGTAGGCTGTGGTCAAGTTATATCATGAAGTTCTAATGCATTCTTATCACTTCAGAAAAGAAGTTGATGATCACCAAATCTAAAACTATATGGAAATTATAGTGCTTTTCTGTAAGATTACAGAGTCATCAGAGTCCACTGGTTCTGGGGGAACCCCAACAATTTTAAATAACACAGTGGTTGTCGTAAGAACTGTTGAAATAACTGAGAGCAAAAACTCAGACTGAAGAGAAGAAATGCCCAGCATTTCTCTTAAATCATTTTACATGAATTTTTTTACAGATATGCTTGTAGGAATGGAATGTTATCATCTGAAAATATTTCTCAAAATCTGAATATAATTTGCAGCAGGCATTTGTTGAAAGCTCTTATCCTTACAGTATATTAAGGAAGCTCAACAATATAACCTTTGTCTTCAAATAATTTCAAGTACTGTGGTAGAACCTGAGTAAAAGTACAGGTCAAACTATTGAATGAAACATTCATACCTATTTAACAAACAAACAAACATATAAAAAACTAACCAACCAACCAAAAACAAACTAATGAACAAAATCCAGAAAATTGTCCCACCAAAAATAATATAGTAATCTGCTTACAGACATTTAATGATTAGTGAAAGCATATGATTTTGCCAAATTAAAGGGTATGGGGCGGGGGGGAAGTATTGCAGAACTGTAGGAAGAGTGGTGTTTTGAGTATATTCCAAGCAGCACCTGACAGGATGAAAAAGTCAGTGCTTAAATTACTTGTTCTGTGTGACGTGATTCTTGGTGAATGAAAGCAAAATCACTGGTTTTGTACTTGTCTGGGATCTGATATTCTTCTCAGAATCAAAGTGAAGATTTGCACCTGGTACTTGAGGCATGATTGTTTCTGAGAAATTATTTCTGCATATGTTTGGGACACTTATGTGGGAAACTTTTGGCACTAGGAACTATCAGAAGCAAAAGAGTGCACTACATGTTTGAATTCAGAATGAAAAGAGTTAAAAAAATTCTTGCATCTATTAGATAAGTGAAAGATTTTTTCATATGGGTTTTTGGCTCCTCAGATGCAGAAGCAAAAATCAATCAATCAGTCAATCAATCAATTGTGATTGATATCTTGCAAATATATCAGGATAGTTTAGATCTATGAGGAGTGTAATCTTCTCACTAACATATAGATTGCAAAATAAAATCCATATGCAGCTATTTCAGAACAGGTATGAACATGCAATGTCATTTCTATCAAATTAGCCAGAATATATAGACATGTATTTAAGCAGCGTTTATGTTTATGTCAAGACAGTTAATATGTGTTTTGGTCTAAAACTATGGTGACTATATCCTATCTGATGCAAACTGAAGTGTGCTAAGACCTCCATACTTTTTTTTTTTCCCAAATGACTGTGAAAAGGCTGTTAAGAACTAGGTTGTTGCTGTATGTTATATGGCTCACAGCATTTATACACTTTGAATCCAGATTACCTATCTCACGGTATCAAATAAGTTGCCTAATGAAGTTGGTATCTACAGCCCTCTGAGATGCTCCAAGGTATCCGAAACAGCTGTATGTGTCTAGCAGATAGATGCAATCAGATTTGGCATGTGTCTGACCTGAATGGGATCTGAAAATCAAGAAATACGTCAGAGCATCTCAAACATCACCCAGCACCTGTATCTCAGCATCTGTACTGAGCCCTTAGACTTGGAGGCAGCACATATAATTCTGTGATAATGAATGCAGACACAGCCTTGGTGAGAGCATGACAGAAACTGAACTGAGATTCAACACAAATAAATTTCCTGCAGTGTACTATACAATATTGTATTTTGAAGCTTTCAGCAACAGTACTATGTTGATTGAAAGAACATTTTTAAGTTGTCCTAGTAAAAATGATAGCGATATTGAAAATATATGAATGTATGGGATCAAATATTTATCAAATAATTCCAGAAATTACACTGCAGTAGCCAAAAGCTAGCAGCAAATCTGATGATTGCACAGATCTTTACTTTGTGTGCAGATCTGGGGAAAAAAAAAATCATCTGATTTCCTTTATCACGACTCTGGTTTGGAGCTGTTCTGATAGCAAACCATTTTCTACATATTTCATCTCCTGTGGTTTGGGCAGTGTTTGGTGTGCATTTGGTAGAAATCTAGACGAAAGCCTCCAATTAAATTTCCATTTAACAAATGTAACTCGTGATCACCAAAGACACTATTCAAACAAATCCCGAACAGTAGACACACTTATGGGATTTATTTCCAAAGTACAACATGCCCTCCAATGAGATTCTTATGTACTGTATATGTTGGTATTTGAAAAGCTCAACATATAATTGTTCTACAAAAACATACGGAAAAATATTGGTTTGTTGTCTTTTTTTTTTTTTATTTTTTAACTTTAAGTAATTTTGTTGTGGTATATATGAAATTAAAAAATATCAGAAGTTAGAAAAAAATAAGCTCCCATGATGAATTTTTTTGCTTATCCTATTAAGCACTTGGCATTGCTGTCAACAGGATACAGGGCTTAGCATTTTTTTCTTTGGGTACTCCAGAGAGGTAAAAGAACTCTGGAGTTTTCTTCATACGAGCTGAAAAGAACAGGTACTGTATGATGGGAACACACTGCAATGGCAATTGCTGCAACAACTGTTTTTCCCTAAATAAAGCAATTTTATCATGATTGCCATTGTTTTCATGTGAAATCCATAGCAACAATTACTACTGTCATCATCATTCCATTCTGCAGAAATTAGAATACTGGAATAATGGTACAGAAGCAGAACAGTAGGAGATAGTGAGTTCAAAAAGCCAAACCAAACCTCCTATAATTGTGCATTAGCTTAACCTGAGAAATTCCACCCTATAATATCTGTGATCCAAACACTCCACTATTTAAATAGCAAACAGAAAAAAAAAATTGAAAAAAATAATAATAATAGAATAAATATGGATATATTTGTTTCAGACCTACAACTGCAGACTAATTTCCATTTTCTATTTTATAGTTCAAATAATTAATATGTAATCATTTTAAATCTGGAGGTGGGGTGGGGAGATGCAGGACACCAGCTTAATTTTGAAAGCTGGGTTCACTACTACAGATGTAGAACTCTACTGATAAAAAAAGTTCTGCATAGGACAGAAGTTCTGTCAACATCCTGAAGAACAAATATAAATAGTATTCTATCATTACATATCAACAGAATCCTTTATTTTTAAGAACTAACAGAATAAATTATTTAAAATCCTCTCTCTCAGAATCTTGTCTTTAGTCTTGGTCAATAGGGGATGCCAAAGAAGCAGGAAACGGATGTGGAAAAATTCCACAAAATATTCCTTACACTGTACATGGTGTAGGGATTTCCTGAGCCATTAAGAATAACAGAATCATCTCAATTTACTCCATCCATGGAGTCCCTCACTTTCATTATACTCTAGAATAGTTCATAAAAATTTGCATTAGGTTGCAAAATCCCATGAGCAGGACAATAACAACACAGTCAAGTTCTATAACATGCTGTATTTTAATTAAAACAATTGCCAAAATCAAAAAATAAATAAAAAATATAGCACCAGCTATTCATTGGACTGAAACATTAAAATAAACAAAACAAAGAATTCCTAAAACCATTGTAAATGCTGTCACTTTCAGTCTCCATCCACTCCTGAAAGACACTGTTTTTCCACTGTTTTCCTGCCAACTAGTAAATACAGTTGTCTGCTTCCAAGAAATTTCTCTTTTTCTCCCTCTTTATTTATTTATTTATTTATTTATTTATTT
>PPHD01013322.1:0-17408 GCA_002909625.1 Bambusicola thoracicus | reverse complement strand
TTCAAGCTGCGCCAGGGAAGGTTCAGGCTGGACGTTAGGAAATACTGCTGCTCTGAAAGGGTGATCAGGCACTGCAATGGGCTGCCCAGAGAGGTGGTGGAGTCACCGAGCCTGGTGGTGTTCAAAGAGCGTTTGGATGTTGTGTTGAGGGACATGGTTTAGCGAGAGCCGTTGGTGAAGGGCGAATGGTTGGACTGGATGATCCTGTGGGTCTTTTCCAACCTTGGCAATTCTATAATTCTATGTTTTTCCCCACCCATCAGCAACAGGAGGACAGTATGGACAGTGCCAGCCCTGGGGCAGCCAAGCCATCGTGCTCACTGCCACCTTCAGCACCTTGATATGTATGTAGGTCGGCCACTGGGAGAGGTCTGCAGTGCTCTGCTCCTGAGGTGTTGGTGGAAGATGCTCAATGCTACACTGCTGCCACTTCCCTCTCCCTGCCAGGATCCTGCCTGCTGCCTCCCAGGGGAAAAAGAGGAGGAAGGAGGCATTACACAATATGTTTTTGTTGCACTGACGATTTCCCTCTGCCAGCTGGAACAGACTGCTCATAAATGCAGCTTTCTGGAGGGGTTTCAAGAGCATTACATTCTTACATCATTGTCTCTCCTCCCAGGGAACAATGAGGGCAGGAAGGAGCTGCTCCAGAAATGCTACCAGGAGATTTCTTTGGGATAGGGATTGCTTAGGGAGACAAAGAGAATTTCCCCCAACTGCTTTAGATTGCACCCCGGATAGCTTAGGAGGCAACTCAGTGGGAAAGAGGAATGCTGCTCTCAGTGCTCTGCAGAGAACTGCGAAGGTCAGCTTCTTCCAACTCCCCCAGAAAGGCAGAACAATTATCCACCAATTATAGGGTGGAAAATGAGATGCGGGAAGGCAGAATGCTGTGCCCCAGGCTGCAGCTGCTCAGTCTGAGATACGCTAAAGGATCTTCTGGCCTTGGGTTTCAGCCTTGGCACGCTCTGCCTGTCCCTTACCACGCTGGGACTGCACTTAAGACAGCCTGTCATGCAGGCAAATTAAAATTGGAAGGCTGATGCAAAGCTCCTAACCAAGCTTTCTAACCAAAGGAGGTGGATGGAGCTCTTAATCCTAGTAAGCCTATACCCATCCCATGAGATCAGCAGCTGGGTAGGCTGTCCTGTCCCTCTCCCCACACTGGTAATTCCAGCCACAGCTTTGGTGGCTCTGGCATTTGGCTTGCCAATGGTGAGCTCTTGATTCTCAGCATGGATCCTGGCATGTTTCGTCCTGTCAGTGGGCGGATATGGCTTAGGAGGTGACGTGAGCCAGGGACCAACCCCAAGAAGTGATTTGGGTGCAGCTACTTTTTGGGGGGTAGGAAAGTTGAGTCGTACGAAGCTGGGTGGCTTCATGGACAGAGAGGGGACGCTGGTGCAGTTCAGTTGCAACATCTTCGTGAAGAAACACAACCAAGATGGGGTGCAATCAACCTTTCTCACAATGCAGCAATCACTAATGACTCACAAGTCTTGCAAAAGGAATTTCCTAATGCACTTTCAAGCCAAGGTTGTGGAGACGAATTCGGCTTGATGCGTGATATATACGGCTCCCACTGAGCTGTGGCTTTGATTCCCTCCAGGCAAACATGGGACTGATCCACACCTCCCGTTTCCTAGAGATGTGCTCCAAGTGCTGCTTCTCAGGCTGAGGCTGAGCTCCATTCACTTTTAGGAAGAGGCACCACATCCTCACCATGTCCAAGCTGGTGTAGTTTGGAAGGGACCCTAAAGATCATCACCTTGACAATCACCACTATTTTTCATGCACCACAGGCAGTCTCATGGGCGTAAAAGCACTTAATTTCATCAGATAGTCCCTAACTTTCTTCTTCCCCCACTGCTGGCTGCTCTTCTCCTTCCCAAATGTTATGCACAGAGGCTTGGGGCAAGTCCAGCCTATGAAAACTGAGGCAACAAAAAAGGCTCTCAGCTCAGCCAGCACTCAGCTATCCCCCTATTTAGAAGCAAACTCACATTTTCCCTGAAGCATGCTATTAAAATTGCAAGCCCGCTTATTATGCTTAGCATCCCTGTCCAGCCTTTACTCCAGCTGGTCTTCAGCTCTCCTGCTTTCACTCCTTAAGTACCCAAGCAACGCGTTTGCACTCTTCTTTCATTTTTCCTCCTCATTTCCATTTCTTGTATGCTCCCTTTTAGCAGCTCAGTTCACCAAGAAGTGTGTTAATTAGCCAAGCGGGCTTTGTGCTGAAATTCCTCATTTTCAAGTGCAAAGGCAGCGTTTGTTTCCAAGTCCTGTATAAGTTTTCTCTAAAGAAAAACCAACGGGCTGTACTGGACACCTTCTGCCTCATAGCAACCTCCACTCTAAAATCACCTCTCCCGAGGCTCACAGTGCTAAATCCAGGTCTTTTCTTCCCAATCCTCTCTCCAGACACAATCCCTGTCATCTCACAGCCATCTCACACCAAGCTGCCATCCCTGACCACAACTACCCCCTCCAGGTCGAGCAGACCGGTGGGGACGTGGATTGGCGTTACCTGGGAACATCAGATGGGCTTTACGCTTACCAGGAAGGAGAAGATCCCTGCAGGTAGATGCTCAGAAACCCCGATGGTGGCGGTTTTCCCTTCCTAGAAAACTAGGTTAGAAATAAGGCCAGTGCTGCTCTCGCTGGAACTGGCCTGGATCCCTTCCAGGTGCCAATCTCCTTTGCTAACTGCTCTCCACCTTCTCTACCTTCTCTCCCACACGATGACCCAAGAATGATGATATCCCAGATATATACTTTGCTTTGTTTTTGTTTTTTTTGCCTGGTTTAACCACATGAGTGAAGTCCTAAGCGGTTTCCCCTCGATGCTCCCCATGGAGCAGCACCAACTCTAATGCACAGGAGGGGGATGTTCAGGGGTAGGAATGAGGGACAGGGACAGAAATCCTCCTCTCTGTCATGTTGTGTCTAAGCAGCAAGCCTGGCCAAGGACTCCCGTCCTGTGAACAGCACAGGGGGGTGCTTTTGTCCTTTTATTGCCGGTGGGAGAGTCAAGGCTGGCCGTGAGGATCATAGCCCGTAGGAAATAAAGCTTCTGAGTGAGTTCAAGGCCGGCAGATCTGCGTGATCCCAGCCCTCTGAGCTCAGCTTGTTTGCTTTCAGAGGGGCTCCTCCTCTGCCTCTTTGCTTTCCTTTCACTGCTCAGCGGACGCAGGGCTTTGATCACCTGCAGCCCGTTAATTACCGTGTGCTGCTCTCCCCATGGAATGCAAAGGAAGAAAGGTCCTCTTTTAGCTTTCCCCCAGGGACCCTTATTTTTTGTGTACGGGCCTCCGGTTCCCTCGCAGAGCAGCTCTGCCCCATCGCCTCGTGCATCCCCTTCGCACAAAGCCCTCTTTGTGCTCACGCTGGGATGGAGCCAGCCCAGGCTGCAAGCACATGCTTATCTTCAAGCAGAAGCGGCAACACCGGCTTCAGCAGGAGCTGGAAACAAGGCATCATGGCATCGGCCCCAGATGCAACACGGGGTGCTCATGAAATGCCCTTCCCCAAACACACGCTGCACCCATGGGTGTCCTTGGCCGTGTTGCACGGGTTCCTCCTTGCAAAAATCAGAGCCAAGGATGGGGGCAAATTATGCTGTGGGGGGAGAGGTAATCCCAGCATACAGTAAGCTGAAATTTGGGGGATTCGGGTTTGCTTTCAGCCTGGGTGTTTAATGCAGAGCCCATGCAAAGAGTCGCCCCTTTTCCACGCATTCCCAGTGTGGGATTCCTGGAGGCTCATCCCGGTCTCCCGGGGCAATGGGGAAGGGGCAGGGGGAGGCAGCAGCACTATGCCAGCATCACTGCTGGGATAACATTGCTTTCATCGTGTCTGGGTACAGGAGGGGTATGCACAGAGGAGGCTGTTATCCTCCTGTCTGAGTAGAGAGGGAGATGGAGGGATTCTAGAGTGCCCTTCACCTCTCATTTTGTTACGGCGGGGTCTTTTTCTATGGGGAACACCTTGATTTGTAAGCACGAGCAGTTTCTCTGGCTGCTTGTTGCAGCTCGTGCCAGCTCACGTGGGTGCTGGGTTGCTCCCTGCGAGCAAAATCTGGGATGCAAACAACAAACGTGGGGAGTGGAGAGACGTGGCAGACAAAGGCAGGGGAGGGGAGGGAGCAGGATGGATGGCTGCGAGGCTGTGAGGGTTGCCATGGATTTCGTTTTCATCGGCCCCTTCACCGCCTGCAAGAAGAAGGAGGGAGGGTTTGGGGCTTGGAGGAGCTGTGCTTGTAACTGAATGGCTGTGCCAAAGCTCCCAGTTAACAACCAGACCTTGCTAAGCCAGAAACAGGGCAGGGTTTGAAGACAGAAAGGATGGAGCATTAGCAAAGCCACCTCTGTAAAGCCAAGTGTGATGCCAGCTTCCCCAAAACGCAGTTGCCTTGGGCAACCAAGGTGAGGGGCTTAGAAACATTGAATGGTTGAGTTGGAAAAGACCTTAAAGCCCATCCAGTCCCACCCCCTGCCATGGGCTGGGTGCCCCCCACCAGCTCAGGCTGCCCAGGGCTCATCCATGACATTCCTTGGGCACCTCCAAAGATGGGGCATCCACAGCTCTGGGCAGCAGCGCCACGGCATCACCACCCTCTGAGTAAAGAATTTCTTCCTGACACCTAACCTAAATCTGCCCTCTTTTAGTTTAAAGCTATTCCCCCTTGTCCTGTCTCTATCTGCCCATGTAAATAGTTGGTTCCCTCAGGTACTGGAAGGATGCTCACTGCAATGCACAAGGAATCGGAGCCACCATCAAGCATTCAGGAAGGCAGCTGCACGTCAGAAAGTTGGGCTTTTGAGGGCTCCACATGCTGTTATGAAGGGATTATAATTTATTAATGTGGCTGCCAAAACTCATTAATTAGCCTCAGACATGGGAAGGGATCCCAGGCTTGGGATCAGCATCTGGGATGTCAACTGCGGCATCTGCATGTGCCACGTGCTGCTGTGCACATTTGCACTCCTTGGGTGTGCACACATCCATAAGTCCTGGCATTGGTAGCACCTCCCCAAAAGAGAGCCACTGTGAGAGGTTGGCTCCTTGGGGCACGTCTCCTTCTGCAGTCCCCTGCCAATGCATCATCTCCAAACCTCCTTGCATCGTTCTCCATCTCCTCTCCCCCAGCTCCCTCCAACACCACTCTTCAAAATGCCCCCAGCTGCAGGAGTGACATAAGAATGCAATGACAAGATAAGGATGAAATGGATGCAGATCTTCCTTCGAGGCCAGGCTGGATGTGGCTCTGGGCAGCCTGGTCCGGTGATTGGCGACCCTGCACATAGCAGGGGGGTTGGAAATAGATGATCATTGTGGTCCTTTTCAACCCAGGCCATTCTAGGATTCTATGATTCCTTCTTCCCCGCCCCTTCGATGGATGGATGATGGTGCCACTGCCACAGAGAGCTCTGTTTGAGCAGCCTTCCCCTTCCTCTGCATCCTAAATGTTCAGCTGTTTGCCTTTCCTTGCAACATCTCTGTGTAGAAATAAGAGAGAGGGTAGGACAGCCCGTCTGTCCTCCATATCAGTGCAGTTCTCATTAAGAAGAGAGGACATCATTAGAGAGGAAACAAATACAAACTCTGCTGGTCCTACTTTGCTGTTTAATGACATTTTCAGATGTTTTCATTGCTTGGTTGTCAGTGCTTGTTCAGCACTGGCTGCATCTGAGACGATGCTGCAAAATGTAGTGCTTGTAAGCATGGATGCTGGGCTTAGATCCTGAGTTTAGGGGACCTCTGTATTTCTTAAAGCCACAGCAAAAGATTTCTCCCACTAGATTTAACTAATTCACCCATGGAGCCTCCATACCCCTTGGGCTCTGCAGCTCTGTTGTTATAGGAGAGGATGCAGCAGCCCATCTTCCAGCTCAAAACCAACCAATGCTGACCCTCCTCCTGCCCCAGCCTCCCCTCACCCAGGCAGGAAGGGGGGATTGCAATCCAAGGCAAAACTGGGCTAATTCAGCATGGAAAGGTCTTTGTCTCCTCACTGCTCGCTTGTCAAGGGAACAGTGTGCTCCTTCCCCATCCCTGCTCTGTGCCAGCCTTCTCCATTTGTATTCTGAGCTCATTTGCTGCAGTGGGAGCCGTGCGTTCGGGAAGCACGTCTGGATGGTGATGTAGTCAGAAACACGGGTCTCCAAATCAATCCCTGACCTTCTGCTGCTCCACAAATTGCATGTTGGGTGTGGGAAGGGAGAGCCTCAGCCTCATCTGCTGCCCCTCTGCTGGCCCAGCTTCCTCAGGGGCACAGCTGGGATTTTTTTGCTGGCTGGAATTAATCATGCCATATAAAACATTCCCGTTTGTCCTGCCCTCTTGGCATCAGTTCTTATTGTTGCAGTTTGGGGGATCCTTTATCTAATTTATTCTATGATACTTAGGAATGACTTCAAGTGTCTTTTCCTCTGTCATCCACCCCTTCTTCCTTCCCAATAGCTTTTGAACCGCTGATCCCTGTCCAGTTTGACAGATCTGTGGCTCTCAAAGGCGTCACATTCCCACAACCACTCCCCAAGTGTTCCTCCATCAGCTCTTTATCCAGCAGTGGACGTGCTTGAGGCCACGTCCATACCACTAAACTAAGCTTGGAATGTCAAATAAACACATAAATATGGAGAGATTTAGTCTTTCATTTGTAAGGGAGGGGAATTTTGCTTCTGTTTCAGTATTTGTTTTAGATCTCCCAGGGCTTTACCTTCAGCTTGTTGCTGGATAGCAGAGCATCCCCAAACCAACCCACGCCTGGCTGGCATTTCCCTGAGCCCTCAGATAAAAGGTCAGCTTTTGGAGGAGGGTTTGGGGATTTCATTATTTCCATTTCTCTTAAATCCCTTTGGATGAGGGCTTATGGGAGGGATGGTAGGTGGGGAATAACCCCTTTATGTGAGTGCCATTGGGAGGAGATGCTGGCCAGAGGCAGGTGCCAACATCAGAGATGCTCCCATGGGATTCGGGAGCTGGCCGTAGGCCCAGTACTGCTCATAGCTCTATCTCCAGCCAAACCCCACATGTCAGATACCCCAGTGGCACATGTACAGGTGCATCCACGTTGTCCTATGAACAGAGCCAAAAGTCCCCAGTGGGAACTCAGTCCAGGGGTGCACGCTGAGCCACCTATATGGCAGACCCCAAAATACCATGTCTAACACCGTAATCATGTCACACCCTGTACATGAGATTCAGAACACGAACACCCATTTAAATGGACAGCATACATACAGTTTGGGTGGCTGTTCATCCCCTGGGAAGAGCACAGAGGCTGCAAATACCACAGAAGGATCCCTGAAGCTTAACCCAAATCCCATCCCCATCAACTCTTTACAAGGGTAGATAATAGCAGGATGAGGGGAAATGGTTTTAAGTTGAAGGAGGGAAGATTTAGGTTGGATATCAGGGGGAAGTTCTGCACTATGAGAGTGGTGAGGTGCTGGCACAGCTGCCCAGAGAAGCTGTGGATGCCCCATCCATCCCTGGAGGTGTTCAAGGCCAGGTTGGATGGGGAGCTGGGCAGCCTGGGCTGGTATTAGATGTGGAGGTTGGTGGCCCTGCCTGTGGCAGGGGGGTTGGAGCTTGATGATCCTTGAGGTCCCTTCCAACCCAACCATTCTGTGATTCTGTGATACTGTGATCCCTCTGTGCTGGGAATTCTTTGTCTCATCGGTGCTACTGCACTTGGAGCTGTGGATATGCCAACTCCTGGCCTCACTGTGAGCTGTGCAGGTGCTAAACGAGAGTGCAGAGGCAGCGCCTGGCTGCTGTGTCCCAACACATTTCAAGGTGACTAACCTTGCAGACCAGCAAGTGGTATAGGATTCACATGGCTGCACAAGCTTCCTTCAGTAGGAAACACAGCAAACCAGCATTTCGGAGCCTGGAGCTGGCTGTTGGCTGTAGTGTGGTTTCATTTCTTCCAAATGTTGCTATGTAAACACTGATCAGGCCAAATTATTCAAATCACAACTGTCGAGCATGGAAGGAGCATTAATGAGGACGAAAAGGGAACAGATTGGTAGAGCAGAAAGTGTCCTTTGGCTGAAGGTTGGTGGCTCTCATCCAACACATGCAACTCTCACCTCTTGCTCTCCCACAGCCCTTGGAAATGCCTCTTCGTGGGAGGGAGCACTGGGCCAGGCTGCCCAGCCCCAGGCTTTCTGGCTGTCTAAATACAAGGGGATATTTCCCCTTCTATGGGGACTATAAGCACCTTGGGGTCCTGCTCCATCCTGAGATGTCCCAGAGAAGGGAAGGCCTTTGTCCACCTCTCCTGCCTTGTTTCCACGTGGTGCAGGACCACCTTGGAGGTGCTCATGGCACAGTTGGACACAGTCCCAAGTGGATTTAGTCAGTGCTGAGTGGGATGCAGGATTAGATGAGCTCCAAAGGTTCCTTCCAACCTACATTACTCTGTGATTTTAGACTGATGTTGGGATCTGTACTAATAAACAAACCAAACAGGGATGTCCTGGAGGCTGTTCTGGTTCAGCACACTGGAGCCATTTCAAAAAGCAAAGCAGGTGTTACGTGCAGAAAGAGCAAGCCAGACTCTGCACAGTCCCATCAGCACTGTCCCATGGAAGGCTGCTGGTCTACAGTGAAAGTCAGCCAGAAATCACCTTCATCCATTATGACTACGACCACGACCTTGATCATGACTATGACTATGACTATGTGTTCAAGGAATGTTTAGATGTGGCACTAAGGGACGTGGTTCAGTGGGGGCAATATTGATGGTAGGTGGACAGTTGGACTGGGTGATCTTGAAGTTCCTTTCCAGTCTTGGTGATCCTGTGGTTCTATGACTCTATGACATCCAACCACAAAGCATAGGCTACAGCAGGAAACCATCAAGTCAGCTCCTGAAGCTGCTGTTTAAACAACCTGGAAAATATCCCAGACATTAAATACTTGGAGCCATTAGAATAAGGTCAAAATAAGAAAAAAGCTATTTGCGAAATGAAGGAATGAATCCATCCATCTTCAGACTTCAAGAAGAGCTATTTTAAAACTTTTGAGGGGATTAATTTTGAATTTGGCCAGAGCACCATCGAACACTTCATTTGTGGTGGTTGAGTTTCCCTCTTTCCTTTGCTGGCAGCCCTGTTTTCCACCCATTTGGCCCCAGCAATGTGGAAAATACGGGTGCTTCACTTTGTGGCCCTGCTCCTTTCATTCTCACTGCATCCAAAGCAGCAGCAGCTCCCAGGGATGGAGACCATGCCTGTGATCGGATGCTGGAGGAAGGTGTCTGTGTTTCTCAAAGACTGATTTCTACCATTTTCTACCCAAACCCAATTCAGTTTGGAAAGTGCAGCCGTGGGAGGCCTTGCTGTGATGTGTTGCTGCTGCTGAAAGTTGACACAGAGCCGATGGGAGACCAAATTGCTTCACCAAAGGGACATTCCATGTTGGTAAATGAGTGCACAGGAAACAGACGCAGGAAGACCTAGAGGCACAGATGAGGCTAGTAGAGTGCTCCAGTAATAGAATCATTCAGGTTGGAAAAGACCTCTCAGATCCCCAAGTCCAACCCCAGCCCACCCCACCATGCCCACTGTGTCTCTCAGTGCCACATCCCCACAGTTCTGGAACACCTCTATGGACGGTGACCGCACCGCCTCCCTGGGCAGCTGTGCCACTGCAGCACTGCTCTTTTGGAGAAGAAATGTTTCCTAATATCCAACCTGAACCTCCCCTGGTGCAACTAAAGGTCATCGTCTCTCATCCTAAAAATCACAGGGGCTGGAAGAGACCTCTCGGTCCTTCTAATTGCACCTTGCTCAAGCTGGGCCACCCCCAGCATGGTGCCCAGGACCGTGTCCAGGTGACTTCTGAAGATCTCCGAGGAGGAGGCCCCATAGCCTCTCTGATACCTGTGCCAGTACTTCACCAGCTGAGCATTCCCATCAGCTGTCCTGTGCCCTGGGTGAGAGCCAAGTGCACCTCACAGCATCCGCCACAGAAAACAAAGGGATCTCAAAACTCGCTGTAAGGACCTGCAGTCCTCAGGGCCATGCTGGGAAGGCCTTTCCAGGACTTACGGAGTTGTGCTAAGGTCAGACGAGGGCCCTACTTCCAAATGAACTGATTTGAGGAGGGAATTTTGGCTCGCTGATCCCAGTCTGACATACGTAAGGACTGGCAAGAGAGCAAGGCCCAAGGTTCTCCATCATGAGACGTGTCCTAGGCTAAGTCCTAGGTTAGCCAGCACTTGGACCCAACAGAAGAAATTCCTTCCTTCAGAGCCCACACAGTCAAACAGTGGGGAAGAAGTCACCTTCCCCAGTCCCTCCACCAATCCCTTTTCCTTCCAGATTTGAGGGAGAAATCCCCAGTCGTGTAAGCAGTGGGACAAAACCGTGCAAGGGAACGTGATGACGCAGTGAAGGTGGCCGTGGTCCAGCAAGGGGGTCCATCCCTCGTCCCTGTTTTGCCTGAATGAACACAGCCAACAAAACCCACTTCAGTCTGCCTTGCATGAAGCCTTACATGAGATTGATATGGAACTTCACCTCGTATTAACCCCGTGTTCTTTCCAGAAGACATGGAAGGGACCCAGAGTTCCTCAGAGGCCAGGATGCAGTTCATTAGCGTGCAACTACATGAGCAATTACAGCAGAAAAAGCTGAAATAAACCTAAACAGAAGGGCCAACCCCAGCCACAGGCTGCTACATCACACCCCTGTCACTGTGCAGCACTTTTGAGATGCAAAGGAAAGTCTGATGGCTCCGGGGAGTGTAATTAGCTTGCAGTGATGAGTGGAAGACTGGGAGCAATATTACTGCAGCATATATCATCGTTTAGATGAGTCCTGTTTATTTATAACAGGCTCCCATGACCTGTACCCTGAACTCAAACTTCCTCTCTTTGCTTTCTTATCCACTCATCTCTGAGCTTTTGCGTTGCTGGGAGAAAGGGAAGGCCAGGCTGCTGGTTAGCAAGCCTCCATAGCCCTTAGGAAATGCAGACTAAATGAAGCTGGAAGGGACCCTGAGAGGATGCCCAGTCCATTTTCCTGCCCTGTGGGAGGAGAAACAATACCCAAAATCAGTGTTGATGGTCTCATCCAGTATCCCACCTTCACCACGTGCATCACCTCTGCCCTGGGCTCTCTCTGCCATAGACTGATAATCCCCTTTGTCCCTTCTCCGTCCCACAGCTCTGTGTGACCCTGCTCAGCTCCTCATCTTTGCCATTTCAGCCTGGGATGATGTCCGTGGCATAGAGAGGTTGGTAGCAGGTCCTCCATCTCTCTCCTGGTGGTGTCCACTGGGAAGTCATTCCTTCCCAAACAGACCCATTTTCAAAGTCCACAAACACGTGTAACAGGGTATTTGGGGGTCAGTGCTACTCATCCTGGACAACCTTATACCCATAGCTGAGTAAGTAACCGGGTGCAGAGCAAATATACAGCTCTGAGCCCACACGCAACTTTACACAGGCTCTGGTACTGCGTTTCCCACACAAGCTGTGACGAAGAGAACTTCTGACAGGCTTCTCAAACAAAGGGACAATTTTCTACCCAAGCCCAATTCAATTTGGGAAGTGCTTCACCTGAGCATGCTGTGATAAGTTGCTGCTGCTAGAAGTCAACATGGAGCTGATGGGCTGCAGGCAAGAGTGGTCCTCAGCACATCGTTCCCACCTTGCAGTGGCCAAGCTGACCCCAACACCAGCCTTTCTCCAAGGCACAACGTGTTCCACTATGCTGTGGCCTCATACCCAAAGTGTCTTTGGGGTTGAAAACTCCCAGCTCCTTGGTATGCAGGCACGAGGTGTAGGAAAGGTTTGCAGGAAGGCTGTGCCATGCTTGGCAGGGCTGGAAGGAGAGGTCGGAGCCCTGATGCTCAGTCTCCCAGCTGACAAGTAACGCTTTTCTCCCATCTCCCTGATGGTTCTTCCCACTGGTTCAAGGAACAGGATTCCCACCAGCTGAAATCAATTGGGACCTTGGGCTGGAAAGGAGAACGTCATGCAGAGCCTGATGAAGCTACTGCTGCAAACCCTTCCCAGAAACCCAGCCAGGAGCTGCACGTGCAAAATATCTTCTTCAACAGCATCCCTGCTTCTTGTGGCATCCCACAGCAGGGGTTCCCTTGCTCTCCATGGAGAGATTCCCATCCCCAGCCCGCTCAGGTCTGTGGCATTCACACAGAAAGCTCTCTGCGTGGCAAAGCAGGGGAGACCAGCAGGATTGTACTGCTGTCTGCTCAGCCTCTTCTCTTACATGAAACATCTCCAGCCTAACTCTGAAGCCCCTGAATGAGGGATGAGGCAGATGAGGTGGTTTGGAGGAACGAATACCATGGAATCACAGTCACAGGATGTTTGGGTTGGCAGAGTGCTTAGGGCCCAACCTGCCTCAACACCTCCCACAGCCCAGGCTGCCCCAAGCCCCATCCATAGCCTTGGGCACTGCAGGGATGGGGCACCCACAGCACTCTGGGCAATATCAAAGCACAACACAACAAAGACCCCTTGCCTTCTCCCAGCTCCTTGCACGGCCTGCACTCTGTACAATCTGGGTTGGAGACCCCTTGGACAGCCCCAGAATCCTTTCCTCACCAGCCTATAACAAGGGCAGCCAGTGTCAAACCACACCATGTGCTCAAAGCCATCCAACCCTCCCCTGATGCCCCCCCTCCCCAAGGCCATCCATCCTTCCCTCTCTTCCCTCAGCTCAAGCCAGAGCAAAGCCACAGAACAGAAAGGGAAAAGGCCTGGGGAGCTAATTATAGCCCAGTGCATCGGAGCTGTTAATAATTCAGGAAGCTCTCAAACTGAGCTGGAGATGAGGCAGAGGATGGATCTTGCTTAGATGCCAAAGCACCCAACGTTGCTCTCTCCCCAGGGTGAGGGTGGCTGAGCAGTGGGAGGACACACGGGACACAGTGCTATAGCCCACCCATCTCAAGGGGCAGACATCAGGCTCCCCATCCTTTCTCCTGCTTCAGCAACAAAGCTGGTAGGGTCCTGCTCCTACCCAGGTGTCAAGACACCAGGCTTCAGCTTGCTGCTAGCATTCCCAGACTCATTTATCAGCTGTACCCACACACAGAGCTCCCAAGAGGCAGTGGTGGCTGTGGCTGTCCCCAGGCTGTCACTGCCACTCTGCTGCTCTCAGCTGGGGCTCTGGCTCCCTCTCCTGACACCTTTCTCTGGTCCCAAAAGCCGGTTGGGAAGGCAATGGAGTTGCTGGTCAGCCAGCAGACGTGGGCCACAGGTGTGAACCAAACCGGTGCAGCTGAGCATCCCTTAGAATCCAGCCAGGTGGCAAAGCGTGGTCACTGGTGGTTGCATACAGGATATACACCTTTCCATACCTATGGTGAGCTGTCCTCCATGCCCATCCCTTTGCAGTGCAGTGGGATCTGCGCACAGCAGAGCTCCTCTTGCTCACCATCAGCCCCAGGGGTCTCTCCTGAGGTTGATTTTAGAGCCCTTTGCTCCTACCTACACTCATACCACGGCCCACCTGTGGCTCATCACTGGGACTGGCACACTGAGCAAAGTGCAAGCAGGACGCCCACAGCAGGGTGAGCCAAACCCAAGGACAGAGATGGGAGACGGTCTTGGTACCCCCAAAAGAGGTTTAGCAAGGGGTAATGCTATCACAAGGCTGAGTGTGTTCAAACAGATGTTAGAAAACCACCTGCCCAGATCCAGCTCCAGCTCCTCTGCTGGGCTCCCACCAGTAGATGGCAAGACAAGCCCATGTTTTGGGGTGAGAGCAGCCCTGAGCCCCAGGGAAAGAGGGCTGAGCCAAGGAGGGATTTCTATGGTGTCTGCCATGGGCTTCAGCCCGCCCCACAGCATCTCCTTCTTGCTTCTTGCAGCTGTCTCTGCCCTCAGATGTCTACAGGCTGGGTATTTTTGCCTACAGCCTTTGGTGCAGCTTGGCTGAAATCAATCATGGGATGCTGCTGTTGCCAGGGGAGTGCTAACAGGCACAAGGACAGACAGTCAGACAGATAATGTCTGATTCCCTTAGAAGCAGGTTAAAAAGATGCCCATGGCATAGCAGCTTGGGGAAGGAGGAGCAAGAGGGAATGGCCAAATGTTGAGCTCTTTAGAAAAATAATTGCAAAAGCATTGCTGGTCCCATGCAAACCCCCTTGCAGTCCACCTGGTTGCACCCCCTGCCTGAATCTGGCTTTTTGGGGAGAGATTTGGTTCATATTACTGTCCCCTAAGGGTGCCTGGGGTGACTATGGGCACCCTGGGAGTTGCAAAAGCCACTGTGTGACTGAGGCTCTTCCAGTTATCACTGGGCATAGGGGTGTTATCAGACACCCAGGCTTACCCTTGATAACACGTGGTAGAGAGTGGTTGAGATGGGATGGGATGGAATAAAATGGAGTTTAAAGCAAAATGCATCATGTTGCTGAGTAACTGTACTTGCTCATATTGTAGAGTAATGCCAAATTCACCCTGAGGTGCCAGTGCTGTCTGGACAAGGAGAGGATGTAGCAATACAAATTCGCCCTGGGCTCACTGTCTGGAGATGGAGAACCCCCTTCTCCTTTCCCCTGAAACTGCTCCTTGAGCAACTTCTTTCAAGCTGACAAAGCAAGCTGAGCCTGATGTGCCTCTGGCACCAACCTTGCCCATGGAACAGCTCTTTCCAAAGCCTTCTGCTCCAGCAGCATTGCTTGCATCTCACCCAAACCGGGGCAATTGCTGCAAACTCAAGCATCTCCATCTCCCAGCCGGTGGCAGCACTGATTAATTAACAGCTTCCTGAGAGAGGCTAAGCCAAGTCTTAAATTAAGCTTTCCACTTCAACAGGCAAGAATGGGGACCCCTGCCCTGGCTTGGTGACGAACAAAGCTGTGACATGGGGAGCGCCCTGGAGATGGAGATGTGGCTTCTAGTGGCACAGAAAGGGCTTTGGAAATCAGAGTGCCAGAAGCTAATGCCCCAAGCTCAGCAAATAACTAATCACCATCCATGTGAAAGAAAAGCACTGTGGAGAAACATCAGCCAGAGCAATGAGCAGAAACAACTTGGCACTGTCTGCAAAGTGCTGGGAGAGCATCTGGGCTTCAAATTCCCAAAGTGTAGCCACCACCACACACATAAAAAAGTAAGAAATACACACAAAAAAAATATCCCAGACATCTTCCTTTGGTGATGGAAAGAGTTGGGAGCTGGAAGAAAATAGCTTCCAAGCTATAAAGCAGCTGGGATGCTGCATGTGTCTTTTTCTGGTGGGAAGGACATCTGGTGGAGAGCTCAGATCACCCCAACGCACTGAGCAGTGAAGGCCCAGGAATCCTCTGGTCTCCAATCCTCGTGGTCTGTATGGAGAACACTCCTAGGGAAATCCGAAACACCAAGGCAGGGACCAGCAGTCAGATTTCATGTTCTCCTCCTCTGGGTTCTCTGCTACATGCATGCCTGGGGATGGAAGGGAAACGTCCCTGCCCTCCCTTCCCAAAGTTCAGCTTATCTTGGACACTTGGCCCAGCTGCTGTTGCCAGGCAGAGGGGTTAGAGGTAGAAAATCTACTCTTGGCACTGCTTCCAGAACCTGCTGCCAATAAAGCAAACACCCCGGGCAGCCACGCGTCATTGGCAGCTCAGACATCTCTGTAGTGTTTGCGGTATTTCGTGAGTGATGGGGGACAGTGTCCAGGGAGCACTGGGGTCCAATTGCTCTTGGCAAGATTATACCCTTTTTCTTCCCACATACTTGATACAAGCTCCTCCAGTTGTTTATCATCCCCAGAGGCAAATGCAATGGGAAAGCAATGGAGGGATGCGTGTGTGGGCATGGGATTGCTGGACTAAGGCAGAGAGAAAGGGCTACTAAAAAGAAGGATTGGGTTTTAATTAGTTAAGAATTCAGGACAAGTTAGTTTCATGAGAAAAAAAAAAGCCATGAAAAAGTGGACCTCAGTGGAAGGGACCTCTGGAGATCATCTACTCTGAGGAACCCAGAACTGGACACAGTGCTCCAGATCTGGCCTCCCCAGGGCAGAGCAGAGGGTAGGATCACCTCCCTCTCCCAATGGCCACACTCCGTGCAATGCACCCCAGGGAACCATTGGACTCCTGGAGGCAGAGCTTTAGAAACATACGAGAATCTCATGAACGTTGAGCTGCAGGTCCAGAGGACTGCCAGTGTCAGTTGGAGGGGAAGCAGACGGCTGTTGGGCGGACTCTGGACTTTGTTTGGTCTCCTGTGATGTTGGTTTTGCAACAGTTCAGCTGATGACGGGTTTACACCCTGCCACTACTGAAAGTCCAGGTAGATTAAAGACCTATTGCACCAGATGGGGAAGGAGAGATCATCTTTGCAACAATGACCTTTCCTTGCCAAAAAATGATGTGCTTGCTGGTGTCCTTGGAGCAGGACTGACGTCCCCTGCCAAGAACTCCTCTACTGAAGATTGGCCTGAAAGTTGTCCCACCCATTCATCAACGTGCCATGACCCCACTGCAGCAGCAAAATGCCTGCAGATCCATTTATCCTGCTGGGAACAGGGCTTTTGCCCCTTCCCATGATGAGCAGGGGGGTTGTGGAGGCCCATGGGACTGGGAGCAAATGCAGGGATGAGTTGAGCGACTTGCAGCAAGGTGGGGGAAAAATTAGGGTGCTGAGGCAATGTGTAGAGCTGTCTTGGAACCATCCAGGTCTATCTGCCTCCAACCACGTCTCCAAGCCCCCTTTCCTTTCCATCTATCATTACACTACCTCTTATCACCCAGGAACACTTTTAAACTCGGGGGCCACAATGATTTTTCCATAGATTCACAGCTTGGTTGAGGTGGGAAGGGTCCTCTGAGTCCTTCTGGACCCAAAGCAGGGTGCCCAGGACCACATCCAGGTGTGGCTTTGGGAGCTCTCCAGTGAGGAGACTTGATAACATCTCTCCATTTGCCTATAGATTAGCGTGGGGGGTTGTTCTCTATTTAAAGACCAAAGTGACTACAGTAACACAAAGAAATAAGAAAGCCTTCAAGCATTCACACCTGTAGTGTTTTCTGCCTTTCAAAGTGCCTGGATGAGGTTTGCACAAGCGGCCTGGGAAGCTGGAGAAATCAGCATTTCTGTGCTGGACAAATGCCTTCTGGATCAGAAAAGGAATGGGGTTTGCAAATGGCTGAGCTCATCTGAGATGGAACACATTTCAAGACAGAAGGCTGCTCTAGAGAAAATAAAACTGAATATCCTGTTCTAGTAAAATCCATACGGGAAGTTCCACTCAAAAGCCATCACTTACAGGAAATCTAGATATCTTTCATATCAACGTCAGAATTTTCTGCTGTGGGCACCCATCGAGGAGAAGGCGCTGAGCCCTCTGAGGCTTGAAGAGCTGCACAGTAATTCTGTACACAGCAATCCCATTGCGTTACCAACGAAGCACCAGGCACCACTC
>PPHD01013321.1:0-16464 GCA_002909625.1 Bambusicola thoracicus | reverse complement strand
AGTGGGGGATAATCACTCAGTCAAGAACATGGTGCTCCATAAGCTGTTCCAGCATTCGTTGGCTCGCCTTGTGTTATACAGCATCCCCAGTTTTAGTGCTAGGCAACTGCATAGGAATCAGGGAGGTGTGCAGTATCAATTACAGTTCACACTGTCTTCCCAAGGTGTGCAAAATCCTACAGTCATGCCATAACATGTTGCTTAGTAGTTATTTTCAGAGAATATTTTCTAGTCTGCTTGTGAATGTGACTCACATTGTGAAGGTTCAAGATGGGTTCAAGCTAGAATGGTATGAGAGGCAAATTTGGTTACCACTTTGTTCTGGACACTGTCAAAGTTTTGTTTAAAATGCCCAAAATACAACCAACAGGCATAAGTATTCTTGGCTTCAAACCTGCAGCACTGACTGGGTCAAATCTGAATCTGCACACACAACCCCTGGCTATGGCAGTGGAGGACAGCCACTCGAGAAGGTGTGATGCAATGTGGGGGATGGGATACCTCTGAGAATCTGTGCAGGTCTTGCCCTGCTGTATTGCCTCTGGAGATGAAATCCTGGCAGGTGTGGGTAGCAAGAGTGTCAGAAAAAGTCTTTGGTTGGGGTAGGGTATTCTCTCACCAGACTCAGAAAGCAAAACAGAGCTGGTCCAAACAAGCTAAAAATGGCAGTCAACAGCAGCACCTCGAAATGGCAGCAAAACCATTACACATGAATTGAGAACTGCAGTGAGAGGCAGCAAAGCACAACTGATGTTTCTTTCATCCTTCTGGCTGTTTTGTTACCTGAAGCATTTCTGGTGCCACTGAATAGCTCTGTCAGCCAAAGGCAACCCCTTCATGCTATTATTTCCCCTTTAAAATGTAAACGTGATGAAATACATGCAGGCAGCCAGCACCTTAAAAATGAACGCAGCACCGATTTGTGATACTTTACCTTAAAAAGACAGTGCTGGTTGCTGCTGCTATGCCTCTACTCCGCTGGAATTCCCCAATGAGCAGTAGGCTTGGACAGACATGGGCGAACAGCACGTTCTGTGGTGATGCTTTGGTGAGGCTGATGCTGGCAGCCTTCATCATGCTGGCTGCCCAAAGTTCAGTTTCTGCATATTCCACTTCTTCTCTGACATAGTCTTTGTCAGGGGAGACTAGTTACCATGGAAGTGCCTCCAAAATAGAACAAATCCAACACACATCAATACCTGTACAATAAATGGAATAAAGTACTATTTGTAATAAGTTATTCTGCATTCACTCGGTAGTAATTTGTGCAGAGGACTGAGACTAACTCTTTCGCATTTAATTATGGGAAAGCAATTCTTCAAATCGGAAATGCTCTGTGCTTGGGAAGGAATGGAGAGGAATTACTGAGTGATTAAAAAAGCAGAGATCCAACCACTAAATGAGAGCCTCTAACAAGGTTGTTCTTCATTGACAGGCCAGCCTATCTACCCTGACCTTACTGGGTGCTGTATTTTACCCATATTCTCATAGAAGTGCAGACTTTCAAGGGGTTTGAACAAGGCTGTGTTTCATTCTGCAGCAGATCACGGTTAGTATTGCATGCAGGACTCCTAAACTCTGCAGAACACGTCAAAGATCTCACTGGGCCAGAACACATAGCTCTAGGCCAGGAGACATTGCCCTAGGCCAAGCAGAAGGAGTTTGGCCAGGCTTCCCTCCCAGAGGTGGGAATCAGTAAAAAGTAACATGAAAACAAGCTAATTTCTGCAAATGCAGGACCACAGCTAAGACATGGTGTATTTCCAGCCAAGCTGTATTTTTTGGCCTGCACGTGCCACAGTAGTGCCAGGTGACCCAGAGCTCACAGGTGAATCAGGAGGATGGACAGTACATGAGAAAACATGCAGAGGAATAACTTAACCCAGGGAGAGAGTGCAGTGTCCACCTTTGGATATCTCATAGAGCAAGGTGACCAAATCAATGCTACAAATGATATAGCTGCAGTCACTTCACGTAGGTGCCTCAGTCTGGGCTACATGACCCAGTGAGGGCTCTTTCAGCCCTGGTATTCTGTGTTGGAAAGCACTTGTGTCCCACTAAATTGCCTCTGGCACGTTGAGTCTGTCACCTCAGAGGTGTTCTTCCTAAGACAATCAAGATCAAATCGTTGTCTTGTTTTCCATATCTGACTATTATGATTATGGGGGTGGTTTGTTGATTTTTGTTTGTTTGTTTTAGTAAGTCTTTCCTTATGCCCTGGCACTTTTAGAAATCCTGATAAACTTCTTTTTTCTGGTTCACTGGCTTGCTGCTCTGGCTGATTGTGAATCGTTTCCTACTCCACAAGAAACTAATCGGAAAACTTCCTTTGATTCAGTGGGTGAGATTTGCAAGAGGTGAATTTAGGTGCAGATCAGATGATACAGTGCTAACCTGAATGATCTTCTAGAGTGAGCATGAGTGTTTTGTTCAACACATTCTCTATCCTTTTCCTTATTCCCCATATAAGTAACTATTGGACTGATGCTAAAACATTCATATAAACTTATCAATGTGTAGATGGAGCAATTTTCCTGGCAGTACTTACAAATTCAGTTCTTTCCACCATATTCACAGTGAAAATAATTTGCTGTTATATGTGGTATCACTGTACGAGCTCTGCAAGCCCATCCTGCAAGGACTGCTACCTCTTCACTGATACCTGCCACAGCAGGCTGCTGAAGAGAGGTTTATCTGCTAATGAGCCCACTTGCATTATTAGGACAGTTCACGCAGTTGGGACTGGAGTTTGGTACCTATATTTTTGAGCTGCTGTATCACAGTAATACTATTCACTAAAGAAAAAACAATGGATTATAAAGAGGATTTTATATAACTTGGTGTGTGAGAATTATCAGTGATAATTTGCATCTTGGAGTCAAGAAAATGAGTTTTATTTGCTTGTGTTGAAAAATGCATTATTGCAGAGAAAAGAAAATCAGACACATGCTTCTGTAGAGCATAGCAAAATAATAATAATAATAAAAATTAAAAAATAAAATAAAAAAACACCCATAAACTACATGAAATATAGCAAATATATCCATTTCCTCAGAACAGCAAGCAAAAGGTTAAAAAACACAGAAGAATTGTTTTAACAGTAGTATAAGAAAAATTTAAGGTAGAAAAATCCATGTTGCCTTTATAATATGACTTGAACTTCTTTGTGACAGATTCTTTCTTGTTCTTTATTACAGATTCCCTTCCTCTTACAGACTATTGTATATATATATTTTTAAAACATGTTGCTGGTGACAGTCCTCATACAAAAAAAAAAAAAACAAACCAGAACACGTATAGTCCAGAAACATAACTGACAAGCTGTTCAGTAACATTGCTGAGATAGAGACTTTCTTCAGACGTAGCATTGCTAAGAGCATAAGAGATAGCATGTCTCTGTCTACAAGAAATCTCAATTTAAAGTGTAATTTCTACATAAATCTGTGTATATAAGAAATATGCACAAGTACAAAAATGAATATTTTTAATCTCACCTCTTTCTATCATCTTCTGTACTTTTCAAAATTTTCCTGAATGCTGGGAAAACTTCAATAGTGAAAAACTTAGAGGTATGGGAGAAAGCTCCAAGTCCTTTATGTGCTGTGAGACTTGGGGCAGATGGACACTGAAAGGAGTTCAAATGAACTGGCAACTGGTGCCATCCAGGATTTCTACAGAAAAGAAAAGCAACAAAGACCAAGGGAGTACAGTAGAGAGAATAAGGAAGATGGAAAAGTAAAAAATATGCAGAAACAAAACTGGCTGAAATCTTTAAACTTTCAGATTGGAAATAATAATAACTGTACAAGTTACTTCAGATATAAAAGAAGAAAAATGAAGTGGAGGTGATTGGCTTTTTCTCTCTGCTTTGATCACAGACTTGACTAAGAGAGTATGGGATTAGATAGAATGAGATGAAAAACTGCCTGCATAGCAGTATAGTTGTGCAATACCTGACTTTATTCTAACAGTGAAAGTTTATACTGTGTGCTTGGTTCTCAATATAAGCAAACTATCCAGTGTGATTTTCTTATGGTTAAGTGGTAGCTATGCGGTACCTTACAGCCCAGCAGAGTTTATTTCAGTCAGTAGAAAGCTCCAGATTATAGAGGAGGTGAGTGGCCCAGTGGAGATGAGTAAGGCATGATTATTCATCCTTCTTTTTCAGAATTAAGTGTTTAGAGCCACTGAAAAGAAATAAGAGGATGTTCTGAAAGCAGCAAGAAAAGCTACTGCTACACATCTGCAGTCTAGCTGCCAAAGGTTTAACATGGCCAAAGATTCTTGTAAACATCAGAAATGAAGGTTTAGGGGGGATTCTGACTTGGAGGCATTCAGTCATAATCCCACAGATGTTAGCCTCACTCCAGTAGCTCCTCAGCCAAGCACATACACCACATGAACCTATGTTTCCTCTCGTACTGAGCAGGATTACTAGCACAACAACACATCATCAGTAGGGTAAAACTAACCTATTGTTATGACGAACCTATCGCTACAATCAGTTCCTGAGGCATGTGCGGGACAACCGGGGGATCACACCAAGTCAAAATGGGTTCACAAAGGGCAGGTCCTGCTTGACCAATCTGATTTCCTTCTATGATCTAGTGACTTGTCTGGTGAATGAGGGAAAGGCTGTTGAAGTAGTTTACCTAGACTTCAGCAAAGCCTTTGACACTGTCTCCCACAGTATTCTTCTGCAGAAGCTGGCAGCCCATGGCTTGGACAGATACACTCTTGGCTGGGTAAGGAATAGGCTGGAGGGCTAGGCCCAGAGAATGGTGGTGAATGGAGTTAAATCCAGCTGGTGACCGGTCACAAATGGTGTTCTCCAGGGGTCGGTGCTGGGGCCTGTCCTCTTCAATATCTTTATTGATGACCTGGATGAGGGCATTGAGTGCACCCACAGTAAGTTTGCAGATTACTCCAAGCATGGAGAAATGTCAGTCTGCCTGGGGCGTAGGAAGGCCCTACAGAGGAATCTGGATAGGCTGGATAGCTGGGCTGAAGCCAATGGGATGGGATTCAACAAGACCAAATGCTGGGTCCTGCACTTCGGCCACAACAATGCCGGGCAACGCTACAGACTTGGGACAGAGTGGCTGGAAGACTGTGTAGACTGATGTTTGATGTAACTGATGTTTGGAAATACTACTTCTCTGAAAGAGTGGTCAGGCACTGGAATGGGCTGCCCAGGGAGGTGATGGAGTCACTGACCCTGGAGGTGTTCAAAGAATGTTTGGACACTGTGTTGAGGCTCATGGTTTAGTGAGAACTATTGGTGATGGATGAATGGTTGGACTGTGTGATCCTGTGTGTCTTTTCCAACCTTGGTGATTCTATGATTCTGTGATTCTCAGGGGGGTTCAAAAGTTGCTGAACAAATCAATGTGAAGAAAAATCTAACAAAATTCTGAAAGGTTTGAAACCACCTGTGAGTGAAGGGGTCCCTTAGCAACTGGTTTACAGCCAGTGTGAGGCTGCAAAAAGATTCAGTTTATTACTGTGTGTTCTTTCTGTCCTTGCAGCCTTGCAGAAATCCAGGCACCAGCCACAAGCAGCTCCTGGCATGGGGTGAACTTTCATCTGGTGGAGTACAACCACATATACCCAATTATTTCTCAGAAAGAGTGGATGGCATGTCTGCAGCTATGGCTTTCAGCAGCATATTCTTTTTACTATAAATTGTGAGGTGTTAGTTGCAACACCAACAATATTCTTTTTAAAAATATCAGTAATATCTGATAATGCTCAGCAAAATTTCAGGTAGAATAATTAAGAAACCATGCCTCTGCATTCAAGTTCATTTCAGTCTTAGATGAAATCTCCTCAGACATAGCAAGTACACAGGCTCATTAAAATGGAGTCCATGTTTTTCTTCTTTCTCTTGCTCATGAGCATTCTTTTCAATTTTAATGATTTTTATATGGCTGTTTTCCTACATTCTACTTGTTTTTCTCATGTGAAAGAAGATGAAAACAAGTAACTGGAAAATGTAGTGAAAGTAACTATAGCAATACGCAAACTACCAATAAGCCTCTACAAAGGAAACAAAGTGATGAAAGAAAAAATATTTTGCTCATAAATTTTTCAGTTATGATCAACTAATTTTGCTTGAGATTACTCACACACTCAGCTCGTATCCTCGGTTACTCAAAAAAACCTTAGCCAGGTGTTCGTTTAACAGTGGCAGGCTGAAGTCCATGGAAAGAAGTGACATTAAGTGAACAGATCTCCTATTAAAAGCCAGATAAAAAAAATGTTGCACACCGTATGAGGTCCCTTCAGATCTTCATGCTGTGAGACTGCAGTTCCTTCCAAATGAAAGGGATCAAGAAATGGTCTCTGATCCAGCTGGTACAACACAAGAACTCTTACAGAGTGAGGGTCAGGATCATGTCACAAAGCTTTCAAAATTCAGTATTATGTGTGCGGTGCTGTCATTTCACACTTACTAATATAATCTGTATGCCTTTATAAATACCTGCAGGCCTGGTATGCAAAATGTGAAAATGGTGGCATTACTCTGTAGCTATGAGCAGTATAGTCATCATTACCTTCACTTTTGACACCTTAATTAAAAGTATGGCTTCTTATGAACTCCATGTTTATTCATGAGTTTTGTATGACGCTGTATTCTTATGCTCACTGAAATAAACAAAATACTTTCTATAACCTGTTGCCAGTGCTGAAATGCACCACTCACTCTTCACTGTGCTCACATTCCCTGTTTGGTCTCCAGAAACATACAGTAAGCGTCAGTGAATGTTAGTAGGTGCCAATTTTTCCATATGCAGGAATTCGGAGACACCCCTCTGCTTCATATGCACTTCCATGTCAGATGCCATTTGTTACACCATCTCTCTGCTGCCATCTGACTCACAGCAGCAACGTGTAACAGTATACTGGTGGGAATGTTCAACCTCTGCCATATCACCAACATCTACCTCTGACATCATGGGCTATCAGAATAACATAGGAGGCATTCAACATATTTGATTCTGTATTTTTTTTTTTTTAAGGCATCTCTATTTTGACTGTTTCTGCCACGCTGTACCAACTATAGGGAGTATACAGAACACCGTTTACACATTAAAATAAAACCAAATAAAATCCAAAGAATAAAAGACAGCAATTTCAGTAGCATTTATGAAGATGTTCTTTGTGTGAGAGTTTCCATCAGAGGTTTGCATTGAGGATAGTTCCTTCTGTTCAGGGATGATCTCTGTCTTAAGGCATCAGACAGAAATATAATACATAAGTCAGCAAATGTGTTAAAACATGATGCGCCCTAGACTGCCTTTTTTGCTTCTCTGTTTGCTCGTGTTGAGTTCAGGTGTTGGTAAAGGAAACAGAGAAAAAGAAAGAGAGAGAGAGAGAGAGAGGGAGAAAAAAAGTAAGAGAAGGTAAATCCGAAAATGTAGATTCAAAGGACAGCACATGGAGTAGTCCACCGGCCATGGACACTCAGAACAAGTCAGATGAAAAGGGTGTGAAGCCTTAGCAGACTGTAAAAAAACTGCCAGTAATGTTAGAAAGCAGGTGTCTGTGGAGAGATACTTGACTGTCTGAAGTGAAAGAAGCTGCAGGGTGCCTGACACTGACACTGTGCAGGGCACTTGTGTTCTCGGCAGCAAGGGATCTCAAGTGTCTGTGTGTAGGAATAGCAGAAACAATCCAACACAAGGCAACTGCCTGATAAGTACTCTGTTTTAAGAGACCACTATTCACCCTGTTATTTATATACTGATATTGCTTTCAATAGGAAGATAATTGTGCTGAGAGTTTCCTTATGCTGTGCACTACATATTCATTACATGCTGACTGCACTGTGTATGTCAGACAACAGCTTCATTCCCACATAAGTTTTGGAGGCTTTAATCCATCCAAACTGCATGAGCATTGACTCCTCTTCCCGTACACACAGCCCCTTGCAGAAATGATGCAGGATGGGACGATGGATATAATGATGACTAATACGTAACCAGCTCATAGTCTGCATTTGAGACACTATCCCTAGAAACTTTGATACAGGTACTGCACTTTTCCAGTACAGTGAAATGGCATTACAGTTCAGGGCTGCAGAGCTATTACAAACTGAAGTGTGGCCAGATTCCTCTGTCATTCAAAGTGCACAATAGTCCTGTTTCCTGCATAGTAGTATGCTAGAGAAAATTCCTCAATAGCTGGAACTAAAAGCCTTTCTAAATGCCTGTGTCCACTGAACTCAAAACAGAAAAATGGTAGCATTCCTGTGAAGCTGTAAAGCAGGGCATCTCACCAGTGTTTTCACAGTTGACACACATACTGAACTTAAGTCTTCCTTATATGTGTATTAATGTATTTTGCATGATACCAGTTCTGCATCTGTGTTGATTTGTCTCTCTCAACTACATGAGAAAATAAGGACAGATTGATGTAAAGGAAGAATAACATAAATAGGAGGTGGGAAAAAGAGATACGCACAGCTGCACTCTTCTTCACGCGAGGCTATGCACTGCAAACATCTGGAACCTGTTAGCACTAACTCCCAAATTGCACTGCATCATCGGGAGCATCCTTTCTCAAAGTAATGACAAAGCCATCTACAACCTTTCATGCAGATTAGATCTTTCACTCAGCCCAGATCCTAGGGTTTCAAACTTTTTTTTTTTTTTTTTTTTCCAAATAAATGGGGAGAACATTTAAAAATGTTGCAGTACTAATTAATTTTTCTTAGGTGTCATTCAGCTGTCATCAAAATGAGTTTAGAATATGACAGGAAACACTTTAGAAGAAAATGTGATGGAAACTGAACTGAAAAGAATACATTACTTGTGGCAGCAGCAAATGAAATGTTCATATGGAAAAAAAATGGTGCACAGAGAAAACATTGCATTTTCAAAAGCAGCAACTCTGTGTTAGTCATTGTCTGTTACTTCTGTCTAATTAACAAAAGAGCTGTAATGGTCTGTGAAATCACGTTCAAGATGGCCCCCATTAAGACCTCAATGTTTTGTTTGGAGAATCTGCAAGATAAAATCACAATAATGATAAAGGTTAATGCTAGATTAGCAGAAACAGAATGGTTTGACTGGTAATCCTGAAAGCTCTTCATCAGATACCTTGCCAAAATTCTTGCCAAGGTGCTTCATTTTATTTTGAGAAAATGTTAAACCTTTTTTCTTTCCCCACTGTTCTGGCTTTTTGTTTCTGTTTGTGCCCGAGTACGTAGGAGCAGCATGCTGAGCTCATCTGGTTTACGTCCATCAGAAACGTCTCTATGCAGAGCAGAGGGAAAGGAGCACTGCTAATAAAAAATACTGATTTAAGAACAGCAACGTTATTCTCAGCATACAGTTCCTTCCTTAGAACTGCAAATTATTAAAACAGATGGAAAAAAACAGTATCTAAAACAGTAACAAAATCTATTAAAAAAAAAAAAAAAGATTTCCCATTGTTTTTGTATCATTCACTTACATCAATAAAAAAATTGTGGATCTGTATAATTTTTCCAGAAGTATAATTCAAAAGAAAACAAGTTTATTTCTTACTTAAGTTCTCCTCCCAATTTTTTTCATTTGTTCAGAGGAAGAAAGAGAAGTAAAGGTAATCCAGTGGTATTCGCCTAGTTGTACTCAAGAGCAGGGATCCATACATGTGGATCCAAGTGTAGGACCACAGATCTCAAATGGATTTGAACTGTGGCTCACGTGGTGCCCTTTTAATTCACACAGAGCTCTTGAGATGTGCTGCTCTTCCCTGAATGCATTTCCAAAAATTATACTTTTTTCATTGAATAGAATACATTTAAGGAAGAATTTATTCTTTCTAGTAAAAAAGTTGTTGATATTTTATGTTGTCATTCAGTTGCCACTCAAAATGTCCACAAAACTTAGAGAAAATTAATATAATCGTACTGTCCTTCACACATGCTCTCATACTTCAGACAGAAGAACGCGGAGCAAAATTACATTTAGATTGTCTCATTCCAGTATGCTGCAGAGCGAGTAGCAAAAATAAGACCAGGCCATTCTTACTCATGTTGAAGTGTATTAACTTACCCAGAGCTCAGGGATGTACATCAGAGTATTTGGAATTCGCTGACTGGCCTGAATTCAAGCCTCAAATCAAATTAAACATGAGTAATCAAAAAAGTATTTAAGGATTTTGAATTTCAATTTTATACATATAAGTGTTTTGGGGCTGTGGTATTTACTGTGAAATTATTTGCAGAATGAAATACTTGGTTAGCTTATTTGTAAGTGAAAGGTAAATTTTCATTTATACTATAAGAGCAAATATGTCTGCACATATACACTTCTATGCCTATAAACATGACAATGTGACAGTGACTTTTGTAGTCAGCAAGCTACATCAGACTGTGATTTCAAATATAACTAATCACCTTTTCATTCACATGGAGAACAAGAAAGGATAATTTTGTTAAATAATAAATTAACAGGATAAGCGTAACAAAAATATGCGAACAATAGGGCAGAATTTCAAGGTCTCATCTGGAAATATACTATACTAGTACTCATTACATTTCAATATAATTTCCAATACATTAGAGAATTTTCTATGCCCTTCAAGAGCAGGGAAAGCTTCAATTAATGGTACTTGGTTTTGAAAGTACTTTAAATACTACCAAGAAGAGAATTTTCTTCCTGTCTGATGATGTTCTTTAGGCTCCAGAATCAAAATAATTATGTATTTTTGTAATCATAAATTCATCTCAGAGCGCCTCATCCTTCACAAATGCAAGTTAAACTTCACTGATGATTAAATTTGAATGAAAGGAGATCACAGATTTTTAACAAACTTGATGGACATCTGTCTTTATTGTGATGTCTAGAGAAATGGAATCTCTTAATACATCAATTAGCTCTATATAGAAATACTAATAGGTGGGAGAGGTTGGCAGCAGGAAGAAGAAAATTGTATTGTCCACTCAACAGAGCTCCTGTAGCAAGGAGAGGAATAAAATGATTAGACTGTTTTTCTTTTTCCAAATGAGATAAACAGTTGCAAGGAAGAAATATTCTCTACACACAATATACCTGATTTTAAGATATTGTTCAGTAGGTGCTTGCAGCCTGATTTTACCTGTTCAGTACAGAGCCAAAGCAATTCCATGCTCAGGTGCATGTGTGGCCTCATAGATGTTGATACCACCTCACAGGCTTTCCTAAAAATGAGTTTGGAAAATATGATCCTTTGACAGATCCATTCTTAGTAGATAAGCTAGTCAAGGCACTGCAAGCTCAAAGACTAGCTCCAGAAACCATTAACATCAACTAAAAAAGAGTATGAAAAAGGCTTACACAACACTGCACTGTGCTGCTGCTGATGGGGCGGGACACCATGTACAATTAATTTCTGGCCACACGCTCTGCTCCTGTCCCTGAAAGTGTCCTGGATGCCACCTTTGCAGTAAAACTAGAGTGGGAAGCTCAGAGACGGTTCTGGTCTAAATAGGAAGCAAGCTCATTAGGGCAGCTTGTGAGAAACAATTTACAAAGTTTAAGGTCAGAAGGGACCATTAGATCATGTAGTTTGCTCTCCCATACAACACAGATCATTATATTTCATCCAATTATGGCTACATTGTGCTCCATTAGCTTTGTTTTATTTATATGTGTTTTCCTGTAAGGCAGCTAGACTTGAAGCCAGGTCAGTGAGAGGCGGGGTGGGTACACATCGCTTCCCCTTCAAGTGTGTCAAATGGGTGATCACTCTTGGACCAAGTAAGGAAAGGTGTGCCCTCAGTTTTTATCTAAATATATTGGACCGTTCCAGATGCTGGCTTTATTGTGCCTCCTGGCACTAAACTAAAGATCCGTCAAGTATTATCCATTTTCTTTCCAAGACCAGATTACTTCCTGTTTATTCTCTTTAGTTGTTTTTCGATAAGATAAGCTGAATTTCTTACATTTCTTTTTGAAAAATGCTCTGCTTGTTTCAGACGTACTACCAGCTTTGTGTGTCTTCTGTTTTTTGGTTGTTTTTTTTTTCTTTTTTTTCTCAGCATCATTTTACAGTTGTGCAAGATTCTCCTAGTAGTCAGCTTTGTACTGTACAGGGAGGTAATATTACCTTTATCTCCATTCCTATTCACTTCTTCCTTGCTCATACACTCAGTGCTCTTATTAACTTTGTTATCACATCAGCAGAATATCTCATGTTGAATTGCTTTATGCATTATGTCCCCTAATGCCCATTCAGGGCCATTTAGTCAAAGGATACATTTCCACATACTCTCAGGACTGCTTGCCTTCTTTCCTCCCAAGCACACAATCTAGCACTTAGCATACATTTTGTTTAACTACCCCTGGGCCCTCCTATATAGATTTTTTTTTCCTTCTCCCTGATGATCTTCAGAGGTCCCTTTCAACCCCTACAGTTCTGTGATTCTGTGATTCTTCTATAAAAAGTTCAGTCCGTTCTGTGGTGAGCAAACCACCAAACTCTAAAGCACCCTCCTATAAGCAGCTTGTTTTGCCACCAGAAAATCACACTAAAAATCGAAGTGCTAACTCTGAGTTGCCTAATCCAAGGTCTTTTTGTGTTCTCGGTCTTGATGACTTCAACCATTTGCAGCTCAAAAATACAAGATTGGACGTAAAATTTAATAGCTTGTACATTACCTCCATTCTTAGTTCTGAATCATCTTAGTCCGTGAGATCACATTTTTCAAGATTTTTTTTTTTCATTAAGGCTAAAGGCATGGTAAGAAGAAAAGAAAGACAATTGCTTATTCAAGTTAGAACTTCAGATATTAAAAATGAAACAGCTACTCTGTAGAACTGGAGACCTTGGCAGACTCACAAAACTCAGCAGAATGCAAGAAGTTACTGAAAAGCTTTCTCTTAAAAGCTGTCATTTTGTTCAAATAAAGTTAGCAAGGCCAACGTGGCTAACAAGCAGTTAACTGGAACCAGGAACTGTGGGATTTCTTTGTTCATGTCATTTTATTCATCCTGAACATAAGGTCAGTGTGATGATCCTCCTTTTGTAAGGCTGCAGCAATCTCTTGTGAAAACAAGCGTTGCTGTGACTTGCATTTATACTAGTAACAAAGTGAAGTTAGCAATCTAAGTCAACGCTGTGCCTCCCTGTTATAAACCTTATTTTACTGAAATGCATTTGTATATCTGCCTTTGTTTCATGGAGGCATACTTCAGCTTTTTAATGTATTGTTGGAAGAAAATAAAAGACAATGTGCACTGAAGCGGGGAAGATCCTATGGTTCATAAATCATGGGGACAATTTGGCCTTCATTATGGAAAACTCAGGGTGAAATACTGGCTTCACTGGAGTCACTGGAAAACTCCCATTGACTTTACAGAGGTCACGGTTATTCTTTGCTTTCTAATGTGCCGGAGAGATGAGCCTGTGCCTTGCATGTTTTCCCAGATTGTAGTCTCACCAGCCTTCACTCTGTACAGCAATAGATTAACTGAAACACATCCAAATAATTGTCATGTTCTTACAACCTTCAGTGTCTCTCTTAGTGCTAGTTACAAACCATACCTGGCAATAAATCCTGATGTTTAGCTAACAAGCAGTAGGGCAGCACTTCTTGAACACTTCCACTTCCTGGTCTCCTTGAGAGAAATGTCCTTTCCTCACTCACACAGCACTTCCCTTTTGCAGCCTTAGGTGAAGCAGGGCCAGCCTGCTTTCTGCCCCACTGTGCAGGACGTTGGTGAAGCTGCATCAGCAGAACAAATTTGCTGTGTCACCAATGGATTCTTTCTGCCATGTGTTGTATACAGGACACATCACGAGATGTGTCCTGTAAGCAACAGAGGGATTGACAGCAATCACTGCATCCCAAAGATTGCTGTCACTCCATCCCAGACCAAGGGATGGAGTGATTGTTGTCAATTGGCTAGATGTACTTAGAAAATGTTGCTATCTATGCTCATAACTCTGAATATCCTGTGGTTACACCCATGTCTTAAAAGCAGGTTGTTCTTTCAAGTTTTCTCACACTAAAAGAGGTATATATATTTTTTAAGTGAACAAGAATGAAATCTCAGCATGATTGTACGTGTAACATGTTTGGTGATCAGCTTAAGAAAAATGCTCTGACATGTAGATGTGTCTGAAGGATGTAGATTTAGAAGCTGATATCTGATTTCCAGACACAGAGAGGTACTGGGTGGGGAACAGGCTGCGAGGGAGAAGTGCTGCCTTCAGTTGTGATCCGGATTCCCTGAAGACTTTTTCTGGTCTGTTGTTTGACAATTCACTCCTGGTGCTTGTCAGTGCCTTCCAACAGAGGCCTGGTGAAGAGAAATTTCAAGAGAATAATGAACTCTGCATCTGGATAATCCTTTTCTTTTATTACTAATAATAATTAAAAAAAAACATTCCACAACAAACAAACAAACAATCCAAACAAAACCAAGCCAAAACAAAAACATACGCACTACACACACAATGCAAAACAACAACAAAATAAAACAAACAAATAAACAAAACCAGAAAAGGATTGTCAACTTGCACTGGCTGACATTTCTCTCTCATTTTCAGCTGCCTCTCACTAAGATGGTGAGAAGAAAGCACTGGTGGTCTCCTCTTTCAAAGCCAGGGATTAAATAGCATACTTGAACACAGGAGACCTGGCCTCAATTCCTGCCTTGATGACATTTGGAGCTTGGATTTGAGACAAGTGCAAAGCCTATAAAATTCTTAGTCTGCATACAGTCTGTGACTTCTTGTGATTTATAAATTCAAACCAAAAACAAAGTACTTTTGTGCTTCCAGAAAAGTTTCTCCATTTTCTTTGCCTTCAGCCAACACTACTCAAGAAAACAGACTGAATTTCATGAACCACTTTGGCCAACCCAACAGTTAATTTGTGCCATGCTTTGTGAAGCAATCCAGCAGCCAAATCTCCAGTTGGTATAAATCACAGACCCCCTGTCTCAGATAATAGCCAATGGGAGTAGGCATCAACTTTGTGGACTGGTTCCTGTTTTTTCCCTAGAGCTATTCACATATGCCAAGTGGGTACCACAAGGAAAAATAAACACTCCTTCAGTTTTACTTTTCTGTGTGTAGTAGCTCTTTGCAGGAAAATGTAAAGGCAGGCCAGGCACAGACTTTTAATTCTATCATCCAAACTGAAGTGTGAGCTCTTTCTTTTTCCTGGCTGTACTTAAATGTTAAGAGAGGACAGAGAAAAATCCTAAATTGATCCAAGCTGCACATATCTTGTTGCAGCTGTAAGGGTCTCCTGGGACTTTCCAGCAGCCCTAATCTACTTGAGTGTGGGGTGAGGGCTGTCTACAGGATAGTTTCACTTGCACTTACTAAGGGTTGCTCAAAGTTCAACTCTCTATAAACATTTGGGTAAGGCATATATGTAAAGATGTTGCTCACAGTGACTTTCTGTAGTTAATTCTGCACTTCTACAAGCATTGGCTGCCTTTGGTGTCCCTCCTCTGACACCACCAGAGTGATGGAGCATGCCGTTGCACAAGGTGCAGAGCATCTGGGACAAGTAGGCAGACAGGCTACTGAGCAGGACTGGTCCTACAACAACGCATGCACGTGTGTGTGCACCTGTGTTCAGGGAGCATACACACAGCATGGGGAGGGGATTGCCTTCCCCTGATCCCCTCTAGCCTCTCCACACCTCTGTGTTGCACAAGTGGATGTTAGAAAATCTGGCCCTGAATCTTTGCTGAATTTCAGTTAGAACTAGGATCCTAATAGCAGCAAAGCTATTAATCTTCTCATAGAGATTTAGAGTAAACCACAACAGCTCAGTAGCAACCAGAGGGGAGTGATAAGAGTTAAAGGGGTTATGAAATCATGTGGAGAGATCCACTGACCTGCAGATGTGACCCCTGTACTCTCCTGGCTCAAGCCAGGCTAAGGTCAGAAGATGAAATGTGATCTGTGGGGTCATGAATGCTCCCAGCCCATTCATCTGCAGGGGTTCAAGGACTCAGCCCTGCCAGGCTCAAGAAATGGACCTTCAGTGAGTTTCAGTGGAGGATGCAAGGTTGAGTCAACCTTAATTTGGCTGTTGAGGCCTTACTCGTTGGGTATACAATGTACACTAATTATCTAATAATTTTTGATGTGAAATTCATCATGGAAGAGCATTTTTTCCTGGGTATGGCTCTTTATGGGGAGCACATGAGGACCTGTTCTGCAAATATGCCATTGTTTGATTCACCTATCTATTATCTACACCAGCTTTACTCTTTGGATTATTTTTAAAATCTTAATGTTGCTGTTTGACACTATTGTCATTTGATGGCTGCTTGGGAAAGCAGGAATTCATGCAACTTCACTGAGCCGCTGGAGTCAGGTAAGACCTCAGCTAAGTCTTTGTCCTTGGGTGGCTTGTCTTCGCCTTCCCATTACACCATTTCCAGCAGAGCAAAACCTTCTCACCTAGATCTAGATTTAAGGCAGTCAAGAAGGCACTATGAATAGCATAAAGTATATGAAATCTCA
>PPHD01013320.1:0-17409 GCA_002909625.1 Bambusicola thoracicus | reverse complement strand
TTTTTTTTTTTTTTTTTTTTTTTTTTTTTTTTTTTTTTTTTTTTTTTTAAATGCAGCCCACAAGTTGGCCTTCTGGGCTGCAGGCACACACTGCCGGCTCATGTCCAGCTTCTCTCCCACCAGGACCCCCAAGTCCTTCTCCGTAGGGTTGCTCTCAAGGAGATCTTCCCCCAGTTTGTATAAATACCTGGGATTGCCCTGACCCAACATACAATATATACAAAACAACAAGCCAATGATTTCTGGTTTTCCATTGTGTCTTTAATGTAGAAAGCAGGCATTCTTTTCATATCCACTGCACAGGTAGAAAGACAACCCTGAATTAAATGAGGGGGGAAAAAGGGTGACAATATCACGAGTGAAGTGGACGGGATATGAAAAAGTAAAATATCCATACTGAAAATAATCACAAAACAACATAGGCTGCTGTTGCATCAAGGACTTAGTAGGTCTTGTACACAGTAACTGTGTTATCATCCAGTTCACTCTCTCTGCACAGCAGCCATGCAGATTGGTTCTGCACTGATTACTCTGAATTGCAGCTACACAACAAACTACCACAGATCACACAAACAACTCAGGTCTCTAACATGCTCCTGCTAATACACAGCCAGGTGTCAAACACCCACTCACATCTCAGCCAAGAAACAACAAAGCAGACTTTGCAATCAAGTGCTGCTGTGGTTCCCCTCCCTTTAAAACTCACTGCTATTTAAAATAACAGAAGAACCAGAATGTTCTTCAATCAATTTCAATTCACTTCTCCAGGAAGAATGTAACTGAAGGGGAACTGTGCAGGATACTCACACAAGAACATAACACATATAGCCCTTTGCTTCTTGGGAAAAAAATAAAGGCAGCTTAGCTTCAGCAAAAAGAATTATTCATCCCTATATACACACCACAAAATTCAGGAAGGGTTCAACTGCCATATTCCAGTGCCCTTGCCAGAAATCTGCCAATTCCCAAGGCTCTGGGAGGTGCCAAGAAGTTCTGCCCTATTCTACTTTGTGAGGGTGGGGAGGAAGAAAGGGAAAAATAAAGAAACATTTCTCCAATATAACTTATAACTTGGGCACTCGTAGCCTCACTCAATCATGATGTGGGAGAAAGAAGAGAGCCCACGGAAGATGCAGGTAGTTTGACTCAATTTAATCAGAAGTAAGACCAGGCAGGAGAAAAGCTAGAGGAGGAAGCTCTCTTGTAAGGGTCCCAGATACACTGGCACTCTCATGCCATCTGAATCTGCCAAAACACCACTGGAAAATAGGGCTAGCAAAGTGCTTAGCAATAACATTTTCTGTAATTATGTTCAAAATGGTTACACAGCTATTTTACTAAAGGCAAACAAAGAGCCCACCCAAATTGCTAAGCTTAATGCTTGCCTGCCACGTTACATTTCCATCTGCTAAGCCCTCCACAAACAGCTGTGACTTGAAAGCCTGAACAAAAGATAGTAAAGACTCTGCAGAAATTCCCTCCATTAAACTGATATTTACCTATCACCGACCATGTGCCATGCTGCAAAATTACATGATGCAGATCTCTAATTTAAAAATAAATAATCCATTTTAATTCAGAAATCCTTTTCTAAACTGCAGTTGACTTTACTCAGACATAACTGAGAGCAGCCCCAAGAGAAATCAAAGATTAAGAAGTTTCAGCTCTGCAAAGATCATCACAGAAATACTGTGTTGAGTGGATAATGCAGAGGGCACTAAGAAAACTGAAGTTTTAGCAGAGACCTACAAAACCTGCTAATGGTATTAAAAATATCAATATTTAACACAGAAAGCTCTGTCCCTCCTCTCACAAGCCCAACTGTGAACTGAGCATTGACTTCAGGGAACAGTGGACAGATACTTTGCTACCTGAGAGGATTCTTATACTGCAACATTCTTCCATTTAGCAGAAAAAGCTGCAACATCAAAAGGCCGTGAGCAGAAACCAGCTAAATGCTAAGAAAAGTGAATGCTTTTAAACTCTGCAGTAACTTCTCATTGGGTAAATTTATCAGTTGGTTGCTTTTAAAAAGCCAAAGGGTCTTAACTTGATCCTACTATCAGAGGAAGACAAGAGGAGGAGCGTATCAAATCAAATGATGCAGGAAAAGACCCCGATGCCTGAATTACTACAAGTTACAAGGCACACATCACACAGATTACATTTTCTACACTGCACCATGTAGCTTTAAAAATATTAAATGAAAGTCCCTTTCAATGTCTAAATTGCAATGATTATCTGTGTACTCACAACTACGGAATAAAGTCTTCTAGGATTTTCCAGCAGCCCTGGAACGGGCCTTCAACTGCCCTATAATACTCTATTAAGACTTCACTGCTTATTTGCTGGTGTTTTATTTGAAAGCTTAGCTGCTATGAGTCTGACCACAGCAGCTGAGAGCAGCAGCACAGGTGGCAGTAATATGCAGTCATAGATCTGCCTCTACAGAGCCTAAACACACACAGGTGATGCTTAATGCAGACAGGGCAAAGTTCTGCTCTTCAGCAGCATTCAGTGTGATTGTGCAAACCTGATCTGGATTGCAGCAGCAGGCTGAGAAAAGATTCTATAGAGAGTGCCCTAGAAACTGCCTGCCTTCTTAGCTCCCTCTTTACAATGACCTGGCAAACCTCACCGCAATCAAAAATGTATCTGTTTCAGTGCAGAAATATTTGAAAACAAAAAGCCAACAATTCAGAAATGATTTCATGCTGCTGAGAAGTTGCAATGAGCAAAAACAATACAGGAGAGGACAACCATAATTCATCTTCCAATAAGCTGAATTCCTAGATTGTCACGGGAGTGTCATTTTGTAGGAGTTAGTTTTTGAAGTACACAGTGGAATTCTCAGTAAACTTCATAATGGTTCATGCAATTATTTGACCTCCCCCTTTCCTGAGGGACCTACAGTCTGCTACCCACACAGCAGCCCACACAAGGCTGTTTAACCCTAAATCCTGGAGCAGAGCCTTTTAATCTACAGGCTTAGAAACCTTTGAACTTAGTTCGTCAATTCAAGGCAAAATCCTAACAGAGACAACATAATATACACATTAGTTTTACATAAACATCAACAGCTATTAGCGATACAAAGTCCAGACAACACCATTAGCTTTCATTTAACATCTCCTTCCTAGAGCATGCTCTACCTTCACAGCGATTAGAAGTGAAATGGAGCACCTCTGGCTGCTTCTGCAGATGAGAAAGCCGCTGCCCCATTTTGATTAATATTTTCTCCTTTAAGAAAAACCAACACATCATGCTTATCAGAATATCTACATCACCAAATCCAAAGAGCATCAAGGATGTCAGACCATATTCATCCAGTACCACCTACTGTCTCTTCTCAAAAGATTAAGCAATGTGGTTTCTACTGATCTGCTAAAGAAGATTCCAGGCATCTCTTGCTCTTTTCAGCTGTGAAGAAGCTGTAACTCAAGTAAGCTATCCTTTCCAAATCAAATGATAATTTTGCTGGCTAACACCAATGTTATGTAATATTAATTTTGTCTACTTACCCCTACCTGTGCAGCAGCAGGCATCAAGTATCTCTTCTCATCCTTATTTTTTAAGAAACAAACAAAAGTAGCTTAACTGACAATCAAAAATAACATGTCCTTCCAGAGGCTGAGAGAGGGACTAATAAAGAAAGAGTATGACTTGTGAGTGAGAACACTGGCAATTAGAAAGAAAGGAAAGGCAGCTGGACATGAGCTATGGGCGGGGAATGACACAGCTGGCAGAAGGTTTGTTAATCTTCTAGGAACAAATTTTAACCTCACAGTATGCACACAGGTGCTGCTGACAGAAGAAATGCAAGCAACTAAGAAAAAATACATACAGGATGACTATTTTAATACTTGAATTCATGACAGCTTTGGCACCCGATCGTTAGTTCTGTTACTCAGTATAAAGCAAAAATATTTGGCAGCTTGAGAATTGAACTCACATATAATTAATTGTGCTGGCATTCACTATGTTCAGCAAGAGCATGCAAAGAAGCGCATGGTAATTTCTGATGAAAAGACAGATGAAGAGACAGGCTCCTCAAGCCACAACGTTACGCTACTATGACAAGACAGGAAGAACAAAGATGACTGCCTTCTTTTCTACCAGCACCCTAAAATTAAGCCTTTTCTGCAGACACTCACTGGGCTAACGCCTCTGATCTGATCAGCATATTGAAGTAAGTCTTTATCAGTTCCTCCTTAATTATCTCAAATGCTGCTTGAGTAAAACTGAAGTCAGACAAATGGTCAATGATGAGCTGAAGCAGCAGCTGTAGAGAAAATACTACTCCTTAGTCATGTGTACAGTGAGAAGGACAACAGCTTGCTTCTTTCCAACATCCACAAAATATAAGACAAACCAGAGCTTACAAAAATAGTGTTTAAATCTATTATGCTTTTTTAAGGCAACAAATTATTTATGTGTAAAAATCCAGCAAGATCTTGAATAAAGAAATCAGCATGTAAAAATAGATAATCTACTACTGGGACACATCACAGTTATTGCACAATTCAGGCAACAATTCTGCTAAATGTTTTTTAGCAAGAGTACCTACAACTGCACAGCTACCTCTTTATGTGAGATACATTATGAAATTAAACTTAAAACAACAGCAAAATGACAATAAATATCCTTTACTTGAAAGCTGGGACCCACAAAGAAGGAAATGACCTAACTATACCAATGCTATAAGTCTAGACTGTGAAATGCTCTTTTACAATATCTCACAGGGTACACAAATGTCTTGCTCACCTCTGGTTCCCAAAGGAAATGTCTCTGAACTACTTTCAAATCTAAAGAGAACTTAGAATTGTAGATATCTTGCATTAAGAACCTTCTTGGCCACTCATGGTGAAAAGAGATTTCACACCTATTCAGTTTTCAAATTGTTCAAGACTGGCAAAATGTCTTCATTTGCTTCCATTTTCTTCGTAGGCCATAATATTACCCCTCTATGGCAAAATCAATAAAAATGCCTCTAAAACAACAGCAATCTTCCTTAAGAAGTAGTGTCCAACAGAATACCACTATACTATAACAGTAATAAAGTTTTATTTTGTACTGTCTCTGTGATTCCAGAGAAGATATTCTGCGTATACAGAGAAAACACAAATGCCTGCAGAGAATGAAGAGTTGTGAGGCTCTGGCATTGTCCATGCTTTTTTTTTTATCTACTACCAGATTTTCAGTCCTGAAATCGGTTCCTTCCTTCCAGATGCTTTAACTCTGGGGATGCCCTCTTTTTTTGTTAGTTGGATCTCTACCCAAAAGCAGTACAAAAAAAAGGGCTAAAGGGCTTTCAGTTCTTAAAGCAGTTTTATGTTGAGAAATTAAAGGTCAAAGCAACAATAAGAATGAAAGTACTTAGTCACTGTCTTCTACTGACACATCGTTCTCAGACACATACTCCATAAGGACAGATACTAGAGTGGGAATCTCTCTGAGCTCTCACACAGTGACCAAAGGATGAGAAAAACCATGTTAATCTAAGCTTGGCACATCAGACTAGTCTAAGACATTGGAGTTTCTACAACTCAAATTGAGCAATTAATCAGATTCAAACACCTCTGAAATACCAGACTGTGTGACAAAGCACCCAGCTGGAATTGGGTTGACTGGGGAGAAGCAAAGTTAGGAGAAAGAAAAGGAAAGGGAGATCCAAGAAAAAAAAAAACAAACGCATTAGCATCAACAGAAATAATACAGATTTAATAGACCATATAATACCACGTGTCCACTAAGAAGGTGACCTTTTCTCAAATACTGGCATAGAAAAGCCAAAGAAAAAAACGGTAATAAACCAACTTCAACTTTACAAAATCAATTTATGTGAGAATAAAAAACAAAAGACGTGACCTTTTCGTTAGTATTAAATAAACCAATTCCATTGTACTAAAGTCTTCCTTCTGAACATGACTTATTGCCTGACCTTTTTGTTCCAATGCAGGATACAAAGTGCTTAGGGAAGCACTTAAGCTCCTCTCCCAAAATCCAATATACAGTACAGAGTTTTATGTAGCCATAAAAGAAAAAACATGCACGCCTTTCTTCACCTCAGCGCAGGAGCTTTTGTAGGTACCATCAGTGTACAATCACCCGGAAAGCTCAGCCCAAGACCATGCAGACCAGCAATCCACACACCCTTCTGTTGTGACAGAAGTGGATATTTGACGTAGGGGCCTAGAGACCAAAAGCAGTTAAGGCAGCTATAAAATGATACCACTGTAATTCTGCACTAACATCTCTCTCCTCAGACACATCCTAGAAAAAGCTGTTGGGTATAACAATACAAACAATATACATACAAAACAAAACAAAAAAAAGCATACAATGTACAATGTTAATGGGAACCCAGAGAAAACCTTGTTTTACACATTTGTTAACATGCTCATTACCTTCAGGTTCCTGAAATTTATTGTCCTTCCCGTACCACGTGCATCCCTGGGCTGCACTCAGACCTTTTACTGGATAAGCTGTCTCTAAGAAATCAGGTGTCTTGAGGGAGAAATCAGTGGCTGACACAGAAACACAACGTGCAGCTTGTAACACTTCACATCTGCAATCCAAGTCTGCTGTTTTCTAAAACAGAACTTTCTCCTCTCTTCTTCTTTTACGTCCCTGTACTATGTTATGTTGTACACAACTGTTTAGACACAAAAATAGCTAATTTAGTCCCACATCAAAACTCTGACCCATGTGTCAACCTCGAAGCAAAGAGCAAGTGGACTATTATTCAAAATAGCACAAGTATTCTTTCTGGTTGCGCTCTCTAAAACAGCGTGGGTAGTCAGAAGCAATAAACAAAAGTCAGATTTCTCCAGCCGCTTACAGGTTATTCTGAATGCATTGGGACTTTTTCATTTTACTCTGCCTCAAAAGTATGGTAAAGAAACTAAAATGTAAAGAAATGCCAGTTGGAATTTGATACAAAATTAAAACGTGTAGAAACCTTTCCCAAATTAACACAAATAAATATCCTTCTATAGCAGGAAAGACATGAAAACGCACAGATCATTTTTCATGTATCACCTATTCCCATGCAGAACAACATAGGGAAAAAGGCAATGACAGAATTCAATTAGGCACTGATGTCTCACCTACATATTTATTTTCTTCTGGAAGATGTAAGTCTGGATTTAACCTTAAGTCATAGGCCCATACAACTGCCCAGTACTGCTCCGTGTCAGTGAAGCACATAAAGAGAGAAGGCTCCGGGGAGACCTCATTATGGCCTTCCAATATTTGAAAGGAGCTTATAAATAGCAGGGAGAATGACTGCTTATGATGGTGGATAGTGATATGACAAGGGGGAATGGTTTTAAACTGGGACAGGGGAGGTTTACGTTAGATATTAGGAGGAATTTTTTCACACAGAAGGTGGTGATGCATTGGAACAGGTTGCCCAAAGAGGTGGTGGATGCCCCATCCCTGGAGACATTCAAGGCCAGGCTGGATGTGGCTCTGGGCAGCCTGGTCTGGTGGTTTCTTATGGAACTGTAACATGAAATGCTACCAAAATACAGAAAAATAGATGCAGTTATGCCAGCTGCAAACATACTGTCCTCAGCCTATCCAAAGTCATTGGAGGTACCTCTTCATTCCACTGCTGTGTTTCAAGCTTTTTGCCCAAGATGCTTCCTTTCATTTTTTTAATCAAAATGAGTTTTGATAGTAACTGTCCTTTCTTTAAGCTGTTAAAACTAATCTATTTAATCGATTCCCTTTCGGCTGACAAAGCTGAGCCAACAGCTTTAAGTTCAGAAACAGTGGACGCTGACGTCCAGCAGAACACGGAAGGTGGAAGCTGTAGCTGAGAGAGCATGAGGACAGGGGCGTTCCTTAGCACTTAAGGAGTAAGTGGAATAGGATAGCCACAAACAAAGCTACAATCTTCATTATCTTCTGTCTCCTACTGCTATGATAAAGAACCGGATTAAAGACTTACCTTTTATCTGGGCTCATTTTCTGCAACACTTTCATATACTGGAACACAGCCTGTGCAACCTGAAGATTTAGACTTCAGTCTAAATGTGCCAAACTCTTTACATATCTCAAAAGAAATCACTGGAAATAAACTTCCACATGTTAGCCTTTGTAAATTCCTGTAAAATGCCGACTGAGCAAAATCCTCCCCTTAGGTGTGAGCCTGGAGTACCACACCTGTGGGAATTGAATGTTGTTTCTGCATCAGAACAAGATAATTTCACAGCCTCTGCTACCATTTAGGTCCTTTATTGCAATCAGTAGCTCTTTTCAGGGGTCTTTCTAGTTTATCAGGGTTCTCTGATATATATATGTATATATATCCATAGAGATGAGGCAGATGGAGTAAGTTATAAGCACAAAGACTGACGCTCCTGTCTGCCCAGCCATCTGAAAAACTTCTGGGCCTTCAGTTAAAGGAAAGTTAGATGTAATAGATATCCTTACAAATCAGAAACCCCTTGGTGTTGGAGAACTACCAGCTTTTGGCTCTGGATAGACAGGACCTGAGTAACAGAGAATTAAAGGAGAAGTTAAACAATTAACAGCATACATATATAAGCTAGTAACAACTTATGTATAGCCCTCCATACTCTTTGTCTAACAAAGACTCTGAAGAAAATCACCTTCTCAATACGAATGAGAAGAGTGCTGAGACGTCTTGGAGACAACAGGATCGCTACAGACTGGAAACAAGGTACACAGCGGCCGGAGTGCTTGGTGATGTCGGGGTAGCCCTGTCCCAACGCGGCCAATATGGCGGCCTAGCGGCTCTCCCAGGTGCCGGGCTGCAGCAGCCCTCCTCGCCGCAGGGGGGCGCAACGGTCGCCGCAACGGTCGGCCGCGGCCGCTCGGCCGCGCGGGCGGCAGCCAATGGGAGCACGGAGAGCGCGCAGCAGGCTGGGCTCGTTCCGTGCCGTCCCATCCCGTCCCGCCCTCCGTGACGCATTCGGCGCGCGCCGTCGCGGTGCATGCCGGTGCGGCGCGGCGCGGCTCGGCGGGACCATGGCGAGCGATTTCTACCTGCGGTACTACGTGGGGCACAAGGGGAAATTCGGGCACGAGTTCCTGGAGTTCGAGTTCCGGCCCGACGGTGAGCGGCGCGGGGGGCGGCGGGCGGGGCGGGAGCTCTGGTGCCGCGTGCAGCGGGGCCCGGCGGCCTTAACGCGCGTCCTCCCGCAGGGAAGCTGCGCTACGCCAACAACAGCAACTATAAGAACGACGTCATGATCCGCAAAGAGGTGAGGGGGTGCGGCGGGGGGCGCGGGCCGGCCGGGCGCTGTCGTAGCGAGATGCTGTCATACCGGGGTGCTGCTTGCAGGCCTACGTGCACAAGAGCGTGATGGAGGAGCTGAAGCGGATCATCGACGACAGCGAGATCACCAAAGAGGACGACGCGCTGTGGCCGCCTCCGGACAGGGTGGGCCGCCAGGTCGGTGTGCCGCTGCTTCTCTCGGGGCTCTCACAGTTCTTATACACACTCATTAAAACCGTAACTGGACTTCTTAGCCAAGCCAAGCCAGCACCACATATAGGAAGGAGAGCTAATTCAATTTAATTAAGAACTAATTCAAACCCTAAATGGCAGTTCATTGAGTTAATGTGAGTCACAGACACGGCGCATTCATCCCCTGCAATCCATAAAAGCTGTCACCTCAGTGCTTAAGTTCTTCTAATGCCACAGCGCAGCAATCTGACGTGATGTCACCTTTTGCTTTGCAGGAGCTTGAAATAGTGATTGGTGACGAGCACATCTCCTTCACAACGTCAAAAATTGGGTCGCTCATCGATGTAAATCAATCCAAGTACGTACTCTGCTTTTGCGTTGCTGTTGTCCTCATGTAGCCTTCTATATTAGAACCTGCAGGTTAGTAGGTGCTTATACTTCACGTGGTTTCAAACTGCAGGTCAGCTCCTGGAGGTACAGGTACTCTCTGCTGTGGCATAATTAACCTAATGTCATTGCTTGATAGATTTTCAAATTCACTGGGCAGCTAAGCTTACTACAGGAACACCTGTTAGATGCGTTCAGAGAGTCAGAGTCTGAACTAAACCGTCGCTGGCCTGGGTACATCCATGTTTCTAACAGAACCAGGACTTCTGTATTTCAGAAAAGACTGGATATTTGGTTTCGTAAGTGCAAAGTGGTGCTACTACGCAGTGATAAAAATGCACATCCTGTCAAGACTTACACCTTAAAAACATGGAATGCAGAACGTTCCATCAATCAATACGAGATTAATATTATGTCAACAAGGACCCCTGAAAAATCCTGCTGTAGGCTTTGTTTTGTGTGTACATAGATCTGTGTATAGGCTGATTCTAAAAACTGCTCCCACACAATTTAAGTCTTTTTTTTTTTCCTTCCTTCCTTCCATTGTGCACTGCAGGGATCCAGAAGGTTTGAGAGTGTTCTACTACCTGGTCCAGGACCTTAAATGTCTAGTCTTCAGTCTCATTGGACTACACTTCAAGATTAAGCCCATCTAAACAAAACAAACTGAAGTTTGTACTGCAGTGTCTGTACATGAGGGGGGGGACGCTTTTTCAATTCCTTGCTTCTTCAGACCCGAAGCTTTTATGTATGTTAGAATTCTTTTTACAAACTGTAAGTGACTGTCTTAATAAAATGTTGACATGGGTATTTTTAACTTAAAGTTTCTGGTGACAAACTGACTTCCTAACGCTTGTTTTATCGTGGTGCATTTAGGATATGTCATTTCATTGTATCACAGAGGTATATTTCACTTCTCTATGCAGTGACATATGATACAGTGAAGTGTGGCTCTGTGAAAATATACTTCTGTCAGCTGCCAAGATAAACTTTTGTTACTAATTGTTGTATTAGGAAGGCTTGATCAAAATAACTCAAGCCCTGGCGCTACACATGACGTGTGGTTATAGCAAAGGCACAAGTTGTAACACCCTCCTGCTGTACCCACTTGCCTTTAGAACAGAAGTAGACAGCAGGCTGTGCAGGGGCCATCCAGGGTCTTCACTGATGCTCCCATACAGCTTCTCTTGGAAGAACTGAAATTAAAAGAGTAAAATGTGTTAAGTTCTAGACTAGCACACCTTTTGTGTAGCAGTGCTTAAGAGGCTTCGAGGAGGGAGGACCAAGCAGGTGTCTCACAGTGGGAACCAGAACTTTTGAGCCGCGGTGAAACTCGCTTAAAAACTCTGCAATAAGTAAGGTGCGCTAACTAAAACAGTGCTTCTTTCAAGTGATTTTTCTGCTGCAATGGGAATCTTAGCAAAACCAGATCCAGATTAACCAGCAGCTCTCCTGCAGTGCAGCAGGTTTAATTTAACTTTAGCCAAGTTTTAATGAGAATTAACAGACTTTTTTCTGCATACTATATGGAGCTCGAGAAAAGCAACTCCAGTTTAGTAACAGAGAGTGGTTCTACAAGGGCTGTTACGTGTCTTACCTGAGGCACAACGTCAGCTCTGCGACTGAAGGTACAACAAAGCATCCGGGTGAATCCTCTGAAGCTGAGATCCATATTATTTGAGAAGGAAGTGTAAAGCAGCCCTCCATCCTGCTCAGGATAACCAAACGGGCTGTTTCCTACAAAACAAGAAAGAGCACGTTATGTATCAGCGTGCTAATTAACTGAAGTTCATTTTACACTTTAATTCCCCTGCCCAAGCCCTCCGTCGGGTTTTCCCTTCTCTGCCCACGATCTTTGCTAGACAGCCCTCCGCCTTCCCGCAGTGCTCCCGCGCCGTCCCCACAGCAGTCGCCGTACTTCCATACAAGCCTTCCCCCTTGGCCCCGCTCCCGCTCGGGGCGGTGTCAGGCGGCGCCGCCGGGCGCCATCTTGGCTGTGGGCAGCTCGGCTTCAGGGCGGCAGAGAGCAGCGACCGCCATCTTGACTGAGGGCAAAAGCGCACGGCCGGGAGGGTGCCATGGGGGTAGGTCGGGGCCGCGGCCGGGCCGGGCCGGGCCGAGACAAGCTGAGCTGAGCTTACGGGCTGTCGCTGCCTCTTGCCTTGCAGAGGATCGGGCTGCAGCTCCGCGCCACATTGGAGAACATCACCCGGCTGCGGGCCGAGGGGGAGGACTTCCGCTGGTACCTCAAGGTGCGGGCTGCGGGAGCAGGGATCGCTGCTTTTAGCCTGAAAACCGCCGGGCGTGCTGCTACTCGGCAGGGCACCGGCACGGAGGGCCTACCGCTTTGCGTGTCACATCTGTCTCCGATAGCACGGTGAGCTGCGGAGCTGCTGGGTTTTTCCCCACGCGGTGCAAGCAGGCTACTGGAGCAGCTCACGGGCTCACAGTGCACACGTGGCACCGCGCTATGTGGATAGCCAGCAGTCTCAGTTTGAAGGGTCCGTACCTGCACTGCTGAGGCAGATGCTGAACCTGACATCCCCAGCAGACAGCTGCAGTGACGAGCTGTGTCCTTCCCACCTTCCACTTAGTGCCTGCATCTTGCAACACCTGTTGCACCCAACGCACGTCAATTCTCTGATTTATGTTATTTTTCAGCTGAAATGCGGGAACTGTGGTGAAGTCTCTGAGAAATGGCAGTACCTCCGGTTGATGGTAAGCTTCCCTGTGGTAACCTGCATCAAAGAAAGAAAACAGGCCTGCCTCGTACATGCGATGAACAGCAACGTCAGGGTGCAACAAACACACATCAGATGAAGGAGCTCCTGGTAACAGGAGCCACGTGCAGTCAGGAAAGGCTGTTGTATTTCATATTCAAAAAAAGATACATGGAGACTTAATTGAAGTAAGCCATTAGAATGGTGACTTGGTGGTAAAATGTTGACATCTGCTTTGAAAAGCCACCTTTCTGTAAAAACATCAGTTGAAAACAAATCTTGAAGTGACATTAGGATAAGCTTATGCTGAAAGAATGTTGTTGGGGAAGGTTAGGTGATTCAGGGGGAATTCAGCATGCTAGATGAGCATGTAGAAACTGAAAAAGCAGAATAAATTTGTCAGGGATAAGAGAAGGCTTCGTTACTGAGTGCATTTGAGTTATTAATGCAACACCTTTGTGCACAGGACATAACTATATCATTATGGTTTTAGTGAGCTGGGGGTCAGCCTCTTCTCTCATGTAAGCAGTGATAGGATGAGAGGGAATGGCTTCAAGCTGTGCCAGGGAAGGTTTAGGCTGGACATTAGGAAATACTACTTCTCTGAAAGGGTGGTCAGGCACTGGAATGGGCTGCCCAGGGAGGTGGTGGGGTCACCGACCCTGGAGGTGTTCAAGGAATGTTTGGATGTTGTGTTGAGGGACGTGGTTTAGTGAGAACTATTGGTGATGGGTGAATGGTTGGACTGGGTGTTCCTGGGGGTTCTCCAACCTTGGTGATTGTTTAATTCTATGATTATTCAGTGTTTTAAATCTATAACGGTTACTGGAGAATTACAGCTTTCTGAATTACACATCTCTAGTTTCTAAAAGCCTTCTCAATGCAGGATTTTTAAAAAGCAAAAGTTTAAGACAATTCTTGTAAAACAAACAAGCAAACACAAAGGCTGTACCTTTGCAGGGGCTTCCAGTGGCTCAGCTAGAATGGAATTTAAGATGTCTCCATTGTTATGATTTGTAGGACAGTGCTCCCCTGAAAGGAGGCAGAGGAAGTGCAACTATGGTGCAGAAATGCAAGCTGTGCTCCAGAGAGAGCTCCATTGGTATGTGCTTAGAAATCTGAGAAGCATCATCCATGTTATACTTTTCTCCTACATTTATTTTTGGTTTGAAATGAGTTTTTTCCCCCCCAAGTACACTGATATTTGAGTACCCAGCTGATGCTATCATGCTTATGAAGGAAATAGAGAGGTCAATTGGTCATCAACAACATAAAAAAGAACTTAAGTCTACAATGTTGGACAGTAGGAACAACATGGCCAACTTCACAGCATGGCTGGATTATTTTTTCTTTTTGAGATTCCAGCAAATTGTCTGATGCAGCTGATGCAGAGATGCAGCTGCTTGACTACCTCAGGCTGTCACATCTGATTTTTCCACCACATTCTGTCTTTCTCTAATTGGACTTTTCTCTCTATTGGGATGCAAGAGCTGCTTTATAAAGACATATAAAAAAAAACAAACATTAGAAAAGTGTAGGATGAACTAGGCTATTAGTTATAATTCCCATTAGATACATAAAACAATAATAAACTAAATGCATGGTTATGGAAGTTACTTGCAGGTTCTTTGCTGCTCTGTGCCCCACATAGGATTTCCACAAAGGCAAAAACTGGGGGTAGAGCTGGAGATACACAGACAAAAAACAAACTGTGCAATGATGTACCTTGCAGCTGATGGGTTCTCAGGCCTCCTGGCGAGTTGAGGTTTCTGCATGAACAGCACTCTCATCCTTGAGGTCATTTTACAGAAGCATCATTTGAATTTTATTTTATTGGTAGGGAAACAAAATGGTGTAATGTAAACTTCTTGCTTCTCTGGAGAATAATTCTGTCTTTTGAAGAACAACTGTAGGAATTGCTTGCTTACTTTGTTTCTTTTATACTTAAAAGATTTCTTTTCAGAAGGGAGAAACAGCTGGGACTTGGTTTGTGCTGTATTCTGAAGACATGCTGCCACTCACTTTTACACATCTGTTCTTCTTTGTTTTTAGATATTTTAAGTCAGACAATCAAACCATATAATGTAAGTTTGTTTTATTTTATGTAAGTGAAATATGAGTAGACATTAATAGTATTCCCATTTCTTGCTGTATCATCACATTCCTCTTTCAAGAATATATAAACTATGTATGTTCACGTGATTAAAAAAAATTTGTCCCTTGTAGACTTCTGAACAGTCCAATGAAGAATAAAAGTTGCAGTTAACAGTAGCTCAGTAATGATTTGATTCTTCCACTTCAGTCTCAAATATAGAATAATCACAGGCGATTGTTTCCTTTTGAAGGCTTCCTTGTAGCAGAGTGAGACATTCAGTTAATTACAATGCATTAAACAAGCCTTAGGATTTTGCTGTCACTTGGGACATCAGAGTTGATAGTACTGCCTTTAAGGCAGTTCATTCCCAGAGTAATACCTGTCACTGTTTTATTAGCTGAAAACTAATGATATTCTGATTCAATAACAGGCTAATTCAATTACAGGCTGAAGACAGTGAGAAATTCAAGACGATAGTGGAGTTTGAATGCCGAGGTTTAGAACCAGTTGACTTTCAACCACAGGTGAGTTCATACTTGTGATCTGTTTATTGGTTTTCAAGAGTACTTACAGACTCCAGAGCAATTAAAATAGTTTTTGAAATGCTGCTGCTCTTCCTGGAACGTCCTGGACCTCCCCGGTTTTCCATCTTCTCTACAGTACTTTATTCAACTTCAGGAAAACACAAACAGCAGCTGAACAACTCTGGAATTCTTTGTACTTGTGTTCCAGTAGCATGTAAAATTAAAATACCCCTGGAGTATTCATATTGCCTTACACACAGTGATGCTGAGCATCACTCACCTGAACTGATTTGAATTGCTCAGGTTATTGCAAAAGGAAGTCTTCCAAAGGGGAATCACAGGAGCATACAGATAGCTAGCCACAGTCAGGGGAGCTCCACTTTGGTTATTAATACATTGCAGATAATAAGCAAAGTTCCAATGATGAACAGTCATCAGTATATGACCTCTAAATAAATCTTGCAACTTGACATCAAAGCTGTAGGAAGTGTATTGGTAATCTTCCATTGGAAACTTGATCAGACCAAAACTGAGGAAGGCAGTTACAGGCTGTTGCAAAGCACACTTTAGGGTTCAGAGTCAAAGGATTTCTTCACTGTCAAGCCAGTTCCTAGTGATGCATTTGCTTGTGCATGGTCATGCTGTATGCAAGCTAACTCCTTACTATATTTAACCGGATTAGGTGTAAATAGACTGACAAATATAAACCTGTCTTATCCTCCCCTCAGACTGTGACACTATGCTAACAAACAGATGAAAAAAGCTGATCCTACAAGGAATTAGGTATAAATGAAGTCACCACAGCATTGTGCTGCAGGAGGAGGTCTTCATTTTTAATTAGAGTCCATCCTTTTGAGCAATAGAAGGGATCTTCACTTATTCCTGTTTGAAGGCTTTGATGCCAGACAGAACTAGGAACTTGAACTTCAAGTAGAACCTATGAGAAACCTCAGAGATGCAGGAGATGTTTACAGATCTGCATCCTACCTGTCACTTTTATCTGCAGAACAAAGACATCACAGCTTTCATAAGCTTTTCATATAATATTTCCTAAGCATAATCTGTGCACTTGACTGGCGAGTACACTTGAATCCCTGAGCAGATACTTGAGTGAATTTCCTGATGCCTAAATGAATAACTGTATACTTCTGTGGTTCCTTACTGTTCTATAAACTATGTCATATTTGATATGATCCAAGCCAGCCTGTCAGCCACCCTGCAGCCATAGCATTACTGGATAATTTTTTTTAATAGATACAAACAAATTATCTCTGAGGTCAATTTAGTATGGAGAATTCTTTACAGAATTTCTCTTAAACCTTCAGCTTCTTTGCTTTGTGCCAACATTAACAGTTACACTGGTAGCAGATGTGTGACAGTATACTGTTTTAAAGTCAACAGGAATTTTTGCTTTAACTGTTGGTCCTTTGCCTGTCAGCAGAGGGCAGACGAGGCATTGCAGTTCCCAGCTTCCTTCAACAGACATTAAATGAGTCTGTGCTCTGACACCAGAACTCTATAAACATATCTGGTATACTAGCTTGAAATTCAGTCACATGGCTTCTTGTTCTTTGGAGTGCTGGTGAATCTCTTTTTCTACTCTTTGTTTTTATACTTCAGCTCTGCATTTTTCACCCATGATGGTGATCTTCCTCCTCAGCTGTAGAGATTCCTTTGAGGTGGGCTTCTGACACTTATGTACAGGGCATATTTACACTGTGCCTTGCAGATAACTCTCCTGATGTCATATTTGGGAATTAAATAGCCCACAGTGTGGCAGACACTTAACCTTCCACTAAATCCCAAAGTATTTTACAATCATGTGGTTTACTTCACACATTCCTACAATGAAGTGTTTGTTACTAGAAGAGCTTTCTTTATCAAAAAGGCTGGTGCAGATCCCTAGCAGAAGACCAAGAAACCACCTTTCCTTCCTAGATGCTTCTCAGTAAAATTCTGCAATTAGCAGTAGCAGTACAAGATACCTCCCTGTATACTACTGAGGTGGCTGAGATTCTTAAGTTTTAAAGTAAACTAATAAAGGCTATTTTACAGCTTAAAAACCCGTAAGCCCTAAAATAACTGAAGTTTTAACAGAACAATCAGAAAGAACATCTTGTTCTTGTGCTACGTACCACTGATATGTGATTTCCTTCCTACAGCTATTCCTATCTTTTTCTTCACCTCTTTAAAAACAGTAACAGTAACAATAATTATGAACTCTATTATTTGGATGCTATT
>PPHD01013319.1:0-17412 GCA_002909625.1 Bambusicola thoracicus | reverse complement strand
CTCATTTTTTTCTCCTTTACCTTTGGCTAAAGACAAAGTTTGCAAGAAGCCAGCAATGAAGGAGTTGGGCCCACTAACACAAGCACCAGCAGGGTTGGGGTAGAGGACAGACCCATAGGGCTGATGTAGCTCTCCAAGTGCTCAGCACCCCACGTGCTTCCTGCTCCCAGCACCAGTTCTGTGCTGGTGGAAGGACCACAGAGTGGTGTTTGCACTGGGAGGGCTATAAGCAGGCAGCCCCACAAAGAGAGGGAACCAGGATGATTTCCTACCTACTGTGCTGACCTCCAGCCCAGAGACTGGAATCCTCCCCACATGACTGGCTCCTTCCAGCCAAGGGAAGCTTTTAGGGTCAGCAATGGAGATATGGCACAGTGGAAGAGGGAATAAGCTGATAAGAAGGTTATGCACAAGGTAGGTAGTCCTCCATGAACCCAGATATAACACGAGTAGAAACAAAGGGAGGAAAAGAAGGAAGGATAAGAGAAGAGAAAAAAAAATAAGATGTAGTAACAGACAGGAAGGAATGGCACAGTGATAATGGAGCTGGAAACAGAGCGATCTGAAAAACAGCAAAACTGGGACGATATAAGCTGGGTTTTTCCCATCTGCCTCCATCCACGGGCTGGACCAGATCCAGGACTATTCCCATGGCAGCTCCAAGTTTATTTCCCTGCTTCCATCTGCTCTGCAGCTCCCCTCCACACACGCTCTGACTGGCACTTGTTCCCATCACCTGTTGCTGACATGGCAGCCCTTCGGTGGCTGCTGAAAGCCAAGTGACACCACGGCTCGAGGAGAGCATCTGTGTATAAATCAAGAGCTGCTTTGTAGAGACAAGCTCTCTCCCTGCCTGCACTGGGGATGGAGAACAGAACCACAGAGACCTGCAACAAAGGGACAGAGCACCCGGCCAGGCAGCATGACAGCCTATTCCAGAAGAGACAAGCTCTGATGTGCACTCACAGCAATATAACCTTACTGTACCCATAAAATAACCACTTGTGTTGGGACTTCACCGAGCTTTTAGTGAGCCGTCACTGAAATTCTATTTTACAACCTGCAGTGTGCTCTCTGCACTGCTAATTGCTTTCAATTCCTTCTCATAGGCACAGCAGCTGGCTGAGCAATGCCATCCCCCCAGTGAAGTTAAACAGCTCACTGCGATGAGCACAGAGGTTCAACTATTAGTTTGCATCACTGCCTGAATGCTGGGCCATTCACCTACCCCGGAAATCTACATGTTCTGGATCAGAAATGTTTCCCAGCATACGCTATGTGAGCATCCTGTGTTCATTCAACACTTGTGAAACACTGAGGATAAACAGCTTCAGCCGAGGTGGTCAGGAAGCGTCTGAACAATGCTTTTGGTCATAGAGTCTGACTTTGGGTGGTCCTGCCTGGAGCCAGGAGTTGGACTCCATAATCCTCCTAAGTCCCTCCAACTCGGGATGTTCTGTGAGATGGGCTAAGCAGATCCTTCTCAGAAAGGGCCCACGCAGAAGCACACTGCCCAGCCATGGGTGAAGACAGCACCATTGCGATGAGAAGGACATGTCCTTCCTAGCACTAGCATACCAGCTGGGAAGACTCCCCGGCATCCAGCACACCATCAAAGCACTGCCCGAACTTGGCGCGGGTGCCAAGGCCATGTCCCGAGCTCTGATTTCAAGCTGGCAGGATCCAGCCCTGGCATATGGGTTTAGCAGAGCAGTCAGCCCATCCCCACGAGCATGGGACAGTCACCTCCAGCAAGATCGGCGTTTGGCTATCTGCACTTCCAGTTGTTAGATGGCGCTGGTGACTGGAAGGACCAAACCACCCCTGTGACGTGGTCACCTTTAAAAATAACCCTTCCCAAAGCCCCACAGCGCATAACCCTGCATCCATCTCAGTCAGAGGAGATCGGCTTGCAGGGCTGATGAGGTATTTTTGGGCACTCTGACTAATTGTCAGGACATATGCTGTGCATTCTTCACAAGGAAAAACAAAGCTGCAAAGTCCCCTCCAGTAAAGCCTATGGAGTTGGGTGAGTCACAGAAGTTATTCTCAGCAACCTGGGCTTTCAGAGGGTTTGGTTCCATGTCCGGCTCCGGAGAAGCGTGTATGAAAACGGAGGAAGGGTCCACTTCCTTGCATCCTGACACCAACAACAAAGGCTGAGCCAGGCTGGGCCACACCACATCACAAGGGCAGAAATAAAACCCTTCACACCTTGGAGCGGCTCCAAAGCCACAGCTGCTTTTTTTTGGCACCGCCTCACATAGGCACTCACTGGATGCGCCAGGGGATGTGCTCCAGAGCAAGCAGAGGAGAGGTCGCTCACTTGAGGAGGCTCACAATGCCCACACATCCGTAAGAGCCTCCTGAGACCTCAGCAGCTCTTCACCCCGAGGCCCATTGAAGCCAGCACTCACCCAGCTCCATTTCTCTGTACAGCTTATTATTACCTGAGCACACCTTCAGACCAGGTGCTGTTCCAATGCTCTGCCCCACACTCTTCTGCTTTCCCCTTCTCTTGCTCTTTCTGTCCAGCAGAAGCACTGTACCAAAAGCACACACATCTCAAGGTGACCAGAGCTCTCTGGTCTCCACCACTGCCTTCTGCATATCTTTCCCTTAAGCTGCACAGCAGTTTTCACTGAGAATAAGCGTTGTCAATTCAATTTCTAATAGTGGCATTAAAATGCATGAGCCATTTCTCTGGAGTCAGGGATAATATTTTCAAAGTGCCCGTGTGATGCAGGAACGTAAATCTCATTTTTCATAAGGCGATAAGGATCTCAGGTCTCCCTGGAAATGGTGTCAGATGAGAGCTGGGCAAGGACTGTGCTGAAGAGTATTCTCCATGGGTGGGTTAGAAAACACTGATTCAAATTAAAACTTAATGAAAGGAAAAGGAAAGTAATATCCTCACAGCTTTCACTGGGGTTAGGATTCAGCTTCAGCCAAAACCAGAGGGACACAGCCCTTGGCCCTGCTATGCAGTGTCCCAGCTGAGCACCCTACCTACAGGATGGAATTACGCCGCTGAATTAAACCTGCTCCCCATTTGCCAGAGCTGCAAATGCCTTCACCCCCACCTCCCAGGGACAGGCTGGAGCAGTTGGACATCCCCCCTCCTCTCCCATGCTCCCTCCACAGGTCTCACAGCAGAGTGGCACAGCATTGCTATCATTACTGGCTCTCGGAGCAATGGGCAAAGCCTGTGGGCTGCTACGTTTCTCAGGCAGAAAGCTCAGGATAAGAAAAATAAGATACTTAGAAGCGTGCTTGAATTTAAACATAGAAATTAAGTGGAGTTGGTACAACCACTTAAGTGCTTCATTAAGCCATCCTCTGCTCTGCAGCTGGATCTGGGCCCAAAAATGGTTTTGTTTTCTTTTTCAAGTAGGAGCGAGACGATAAATTGAGGCACAATGAGTAACACAGTCTGCAAAGGGAAGCAGCCCTTCACAGTACGATTGCTGCTGGCTGTCAAACAACGGTCCAAATCAAACCAATAGAGGGTCGGCTCCACACAACGAAAAAGCAGTGTTAATTGTACACGAGTGCCAGAGAAAACCACCAGAAAGCTAAAGCAGATGTGAAGCAGTGGCTTGCTTTCTTTTAAAGCCAACTTGTGCGGCAGTGCTGCACAAGGGCCCGCAAGCACCCATGTCCTGCTGCGAGCAGTGCAGGGCAATGGGGAAGGCATGAGGTTTCCCAACCCCAGCAATAACAAGGCATGGGGTGGGACTCCAGCATCACCTTACTATTGGGCTAAGTTCTCTTTCAAATGCCAACCTGCTCCAAGTGCTGGAGGTCCCTGAAGCCCTTCCCAAGAGATTCAGCTGTGTCCCCAGCACGTTTCCCATGTGGCTTCAGAGAGCAGCTAGCAAAATCCACCCCCGGGTCTGGAAGGGACTTGAAAGAACACAGAGACCTGACACTCAGCGCCTATAAAATTATAATAAAAGGCTTCCAGAACATAAAAATACCCCTGCTGAAACCAGTGTGCTTTTTATAGATGCAGCCTTTGTCCCTTGCTCCAGAATGCGTTTGGCTAAGTGGTGCCGTTAATCCAAGAACAGATTGTGTTTTTGCATCATGTGAGTACGTTCAAGGATTATGTTTCAGTTGCTCAGCTTCTGTCTGTATTGGTGCCGTTAATAACTGTTATCTGCTTTTAATCACCAATACCTATGACTTAAAGGATATGGTGAACTGGGCCTCTGGGAGGCAGTTTGTGCATGGCTTCAAGCCTCCTGCAAACCTCCACCCCTGAGCCCATGTCTCGTGCCCACTGTGGGGCTCATTGCTGAGGGCACAAGGAGAGCAATAGCAGGAGCACAGAGTGCTGCAGCCAGCCTGTGGGTGCCACCAGAAAGGGGAAAGTGGTGCTGTATGGGACACTGCAGGGATGGGCAGACACAGAAAGCTGCCATAATTAAATAACATAGAATCACACAATGGCTCGAGTTGGAAGGGACCCCAGGGATCATCAGGTTCCAACCCCTCTGCCACAGGCAAGACTATCAACCTCCGGACCGGGTTCTAGACCAGGCTGCCCATGGCCCCATGCAACCTGGTCTTGAGCACTTCCAGAGATGGAGCATCCTTCATCTCTCTGGTCAGCCTGTGCCGCACCTCACCACTCTCTGTAAAGACCTTCTCCCTGACATCCAGTCTAAACCTTCCCTCCTTGAGCTCGCAATGATACGCTGTCACCAATCTCAAACAAGTGCTGGTCTCGGCTCTGTTCTGGTTACTTACCCTGGGAACACTTTAGGGTGCAACAATGGCATAACCCACATTTTCAAGCCCTTACCCAGGGTGCGTTGCAGAAAGTGGCTCAGGTTTTACCAGTACAAGATAGGGGATACAGGAAGGAAGCAGCAGCTATCCCCTCAGGGCTGTCTGACCCACGGTCCCACCAGAAACACCACTGCTGCATTTCCAGGAATTGGAAATGCACATCATCCCCCATACGAGCTCATTTGCAAGGCAAAATCTGTCTGGCAAAGCAGCACACATTGCGTCCAAATGTCGGCCGAGCAGACAGCGTTCCTGGCATTGGCTCCCTTTCCATCCGGCTGCTCCAGCTCAGGCACCAGCATTGCTCAGAGGATGAGCTCATCGCTATTTCAGGTCGCATTTGCACTTGGCAATCTCCCTGGTAACCAAAACAAATTACTCATTGGTTTATAGCAGATTTATTGGTTGTTTGTTTCAGCCTTGAGTGAAGTACACAGACAGTGTCACTACACCGTGTCCAAAGGCGCGTAGGACGGTATTTACAGCCATTGCTATGGAGATGGGCCGTGTTAGCATGGGAGGTCAGGGGGAAAGCTGACCGTGAGCCCGGCCCCAGTGAGATGAAATGGCAAAAAGCAGGTATGTGGCACGGTGTGAGCTCAGGTGCTGCTGCACAGCAGCCTCGGGCTGTCCCAGACAGCAGGCAGGTGTCAGTCACCTCCAGCACAGCAAAACAAGCAGAGAGAGGCTGCTCACAATCCTCCCCAGCCAGAAATCAAGAGATCCCCCCCAAAACAGGTATCTGAGCCTCTTAATTCCACTAACACCAGCTCACCGCAACTCCATTTCACAAGTCAGAACCACGAGGACACAAGCCAGCTACAGCATCCACTGCCTGCTTATACTCTTGGACAAGAATTTTTCCCCCATTCATCATCACAGGCACCAGCACAAAGGGCAGGGAGAAGCCAGGGAAGCAGGACTAACCTCACTGTATTTGCCTGCAGAGTACTTGAAAAGAAATCAGAGGTGCCCATTTCTCCGTCACACCCAAATCCAAGCCACGAGACAGCTCAGAAGTGGCCCAAATTGCCTTGTACATTTCATGAGGGGTTTTGGGGCTTCTATTCATTTTACTGAATGTGTTTTTGCAAGAAAGGCTCTACCCAGATGGGCTCAGTCCTGCAAGACAGAACATTTGGAAGCCCTGCACATAGGCAACCTGCAGCTGAGCTCCCAGCCCCGTCTTCCCAGACAGAAGCACTCACGCTGTGTCCCCTTCCTGGGAGAGGCACATCCCACCTCAGAGGCAGATCCAGAGTCAAAGTTTGTCCCCGTGGTGGTTTTCGACTACAGGTGGGAAAATATAAAGGAGAAAGGAAGATTTCAGCAGGAGGTGGGTGAGATGCTTATGAAAATTAGGACAAAATAAGAGACTTTAGTCCCCGCCAAGCAACTCTGTACCTCCGTGGGGTGAGCATGGGCTGCATTCTGGTCCTGCTCCCATGCTACTTCCAGAGGCAGCACTTGACATGCTTTATCCATCAAGCAGCATTTACCTGGCAGGCTGTTCCAGGGTAGAAGCGTGACTGGCTTTCAGTCAGCAGAGCAGGGGTAGGCAGGAAACAGCATTTGCATGTGCTGAGTGAGATATATAGCTCTGTGTATTTTTAAAGTGAGATGAGACCAGAGAGAGAGGGAGGGATTCTTGCACCCTCAACTGCTCATTACTGCCTCGCCTGTGGAACTGTTGGAAGCACAGCCAGGTCAAGACAACGCCTACAGATCATCAGGGAATTCTGAAGTGGAAGCAAAGCAGTAGGAATTACTCAGACATCTGCATCAGGACTGAATTAGAACCACACAGCCCTGTGCTTCTGGAGGTGCTGCCTGCATTGCATTCCCTCGAACCACCAATAGCACTGTGGTAAATGCTGTACGGAAGAGCAGGATGTAACGCCAAGCCCTTGGGATGCTAACAGGATCCTAACAGAGCCCCTGCAAGTTGTTCATCTGAGCAGACATCACCCAGATGGCTCATGTGGCACATCACCGGATTGGGTAAGTCGCACTGAATAACATCAGGCCCAGCAGGACTGCACACAGCTGTACCACGGCAGCCCATCCTGCAGGATGTAGGTAGTCCTGGGGATGCTACATATGGGATGTTTTAAAAAAGCCCTCTGATGCACAGACAGGAGCAGGGGCAAGCCAAGGGGTGCAGAATGAAGTGGGAAAGGCTCAAGGGTCCAAAAACAAGACGATAAGACAGAAGCTGGAAAGGCAGGCAGTGCCTCAGAAGTGACTAATTCCATGCCTTTGCTCCAGTGTTTATTATAGGAAAGAAGAGATAAGAAAGGCAGCTAGTGGTTACAAGTGCCAGGGGCAGCCAATCCCAAGCTAAACAAATAGCAAATGCCATGCAAGCAGCCTGCCAACTCAGAATGGTTCCTGCAGCTTGGGGCATTTCTTTAGAATAAATACACGACCTTCTCTTACCCACCTCAGCACCCTAACAGGAATGGGAAAGCTGTGTTTTGAGTGGTTTCATAGCTACTCTTGTGGGGATTGGGGCCAGGGACAATCAAAAGCCCATCAGAACTGAATATTCCCCACTGAAGGCATTAAGGAAGAGATGGGAGCCAAATCCCAGCACAAAAGCCAACTAGGAGCCACTGTGGGACAGAGAAGCTGTGGGTTTAGTGCATTGACCATTACTTTTCATAGCAAGGGAAGAAAGGCACATCTCCAGCACGCTAATTCATAATGCAGTCTTGGAGAACTGAGTGTTTGTTGGTGGGTTTTTTTTTGCTGCCACTGTCCAAACAAAACAATGGAGAGCAATTCTTGCTCCGCCAGAAGCTCTGAATCCTCCACTGCTTGGACACTGGTGTCACACAGGAGAGCTTGCATACTGGTGCAACTACTTTGTCACTACAGCTAGCTTGCAAAAACCTAAAGCAAAATAAGTGGATTGTCAATCTCTGCACCACGCGTGCCTCCCAAAAGGAGTCCTTAGCACATCCAGCACACACAAGTGCTTGCTAGCACCACTTTAGTATGCAGGGTCAGCCATCATCCAAAGCTCCCCCATCCCAAAGCATCAGTCTCTGATGTCTTGAAGACGAGCAGAAGGAAAAGCATTTTTCAGCTAGTTCTCCTGTTCTTCCTCCCATATACATCACAAATGTACAGACAGATGTCAGAACAAACTCGTTTCACTGTGGTTCTACAGCTCAGCAAGAAGCCGGATCCAAAACACTGCATATGCAACCATTAACCTCCAAGATACACCTGTCAGGCAGCCTCCTGTGAGGCAGATTTCAGTCTCCTCTCTTCCACGAATGGAAAGATAATAGAAACAAGGAAGTGGGAAAGCTGCCCCGCAGTGCTTATTCCAGTAGGAATGGTCTTTCCCTGTTCTTCACCGGAGGTCTGGGTGACAACACACAACCGCAGCAGAACATAAATGCGCCCACCACTTTAATCCCCCTGAGTTAGCAGCTGCTCACTGTGCACTCGTGTGCCAAGCAGGCAGCTCTGCTGGGCAGGAGACAGCAGAGGTTTCCATCTCCAGCTCTTTCCCACCACACAGGAGAAAGCCATCCCGAAGTGCACCAAAGCACGAGGCTCAGCTCAAGCAGGCACACCCCCCAAAATGAGCAGATCTTCTGACAACGCCATTCTGTCCCAGCAATCTGAACTCAAGAGGTTTTGAATTTCCTATTTGCAAAAACAATGCAGTTCTGCAATACCATTCCAACCAAAATTGTAACTTTGCCTTAAATTTTCCAGTCAGGCGCACAGCAAAACACCACCACGTCCACCCTGGGCTGCAGCTCCCACACTGTCGGGAACCCTGTGCAGCCCAGGACACATTTCATCTCACTCCAGCATGCCTATGGTGCAAGCCTCGCCCTGCTTTTGAATAGCTCCTAAGCCCTAAAAGGCTTTTTAACCTCATCCTGCCATAGGATGTGATGTGCCTGTGGCTGGCTGGCTCTGTGCTGCTGGCCTCCAATAGCACCAGAGCACACAGGTCAGAGCTGAGGCACGCCGGGCTGTATCCATGTCTGACCCCAAGGGATACCCCAGTGCCTTTGCTCCTACGCACTGCCAAGTGCTGCAGACGGGGTTTTACCAGAGCCTGGGGATTTAAGTACTGAAGCCAGAAGATACGGCACAGTTCTCCTAAAGCCATGCTGCAGAAGTGGAAACAAAGCATTTATTTAAATAGCATTTAATCCTTTAGAGTCCTCTTGTCTCAAGAGCCATCTGGTTAAAATTCCTCTCCAAATCAGGGTATCTAAATGAAACATGAGGTCTCTTTCTTCCTCCCACACTCCCTCTGCCAAAGTCAGACATGAAATATCTGATCTCAGACACTTTAACTTTGTTATCATCCCTGTCTGAGTTCTCCATAGCAGAGAAATGAAGGGGAAAAAAAAAAGTCGCAATGAATGAAGCTGAAGCATTTTGACTGTACAGATTACAGTGTGCTTTTTAATAAAAAAAAGTGACAGGTCAGGCCTGGAAATGTTTTTTTTTATATAGACATTATTTCCATTACCTTCTCAAGCAGAAGTCATTCTACTTAACTGAAGTTAGAGAACTGTATCTGAAATCTCAGCATTGCTATCTAAATTACCCAGCGCTGTCCCCAAAGTGGGACTGAGCTCAAAAGAGCATCACTCGCATAGGTCACTGCTGAGGAGACGATAGTATTCCTGGCTCACATCATCATTATCTCCACTGGAGCACGTGCCCCAGCCTCAGTGTGCTACGAGCTGCGTGCTCACAGCACTGGCAGCAAGTACAAGTTTCCAAGACAGAGATGGAGGGGGCAATCGCTCAGCCATGGTACCCACGAACCATGAAATATCATGCAACAACCCTGCTTTCACGAGGCATTACACAAAAAGGGACAAGGAACAGAGTTATTTAAAGCTTGTGTTACATGCTAGTGCAACAGACAGAGACTGTACAACGATATATTTGGAGAATATGAGCCTAGATCAAGGCTAAAGCGCGTCCTACAGCATCCTTCCCTCCTTCGTGAGCACGGACCCAACAGAGCCCCACCAGTTGCCCCGTGCCACACGTCTCCATTTTCCATTCATGGTGCAGTTCGATGGAGAGGCTGCTTCCGAAATAGAGGCCGGCCAAGATGAGCTGGAGAGTGTTTATATTCAAGCGTTCGAGTACCATAAACACTGCCTCCTTTTGAACAGCTGCCTTTATTTACATCCAGGCAGAGAATTATACCAGCGTAGGTGGAGGCCAGCCATCATTCACAGCAGGGAATAACTTCTGTTAGAAACGCTCCGAGAGCCCAATCCGACAGATCTCTCCTGGCCAAAACTCCCCGAGAGCAGTTCAAGTCAGACAGCAGCTGTAAGCCCCAGCCCTGCCAGGGTCCCTCCGAGCTCTGGTCCCAGACCTGAGCAGTTGAATTTCTGCTGCCCTGAGCTCTTGGCTTTAGCACCTGCACCTTCATTGTTCCAGCAGGTACTACTCAGGAAGGAATTTGTCTGTGCTGGGCTCTTTAAGGAGAAATTAGGAGCTGGTTTGCATTCAAGAACTGGGAAACAAATGCAAAGGGTGTTGTCACCGCAGTGAAGCATGTGGGTGCTTTTATCATTAACATTTAAACGTCCTTTTTTAAAGCCATATTTGGCTGCTCGATCAGCTATTTGCTTCATACATCATAGCTTAAGAATTGGAGGAGTTTCCTTTGTGAAGCCTTTTAAACAAAAAGCACTTCCTCTCAAAACAAGGTAAAACTGATTGGGAGATGGATTGCTCTCATCGTTTTTCCCCTTCCGTGTGCTAGAGTTCAGTGATTTACAAAGCACCTACATCCATATCTAAGCCACAGACCAGCGCCTGCTTATGCACTGAGCTGAACCAGAACCTCATGCATTAACTTATCTCATGGGCAGCTGCTAAAGAAAAGATTGATGACAGAAACACCCATCTTGCAAACACATCAGCGAACAGTTTCACTCACCCGAGTGATCCCACACATACAGATAGAGAGGAGGGCGCAGTGTTTGGGTAAAGATAAAGGCGTTTGCTTTCAGATGGGGACAGCCGCGAGTGCCACTTGTTAGAAAACCTGCAATTGTTGATACTTCATAATACAGAAAGAAAGCAGTGACAGTTACAAGCTGAAAGCTGGCATTTCCACGTTCCCCAGCTCCGTCCCATCCAGCGTTCTCCCTCAGTGCAGTGGGTATGACTCCTATCTTTCAAAGGACATCACATCACCTGAGCTGCCGACAGAACAGCCGCTGGTTTGCTTATTCCCTCCCCAGCTGTTATTAACCACTTCAAACAGGCACGGCTGATCCCCTGCCTCGGAGAGCCCTGCTGACAGCTCACACACAGCTCCGCACCGCTGCAAACACTCCCAAACACCCACTCGGCTGGGAAGCAAAGAAAAGCTCTATTTATACCCCAGTGACTGCCCGTACTCTCAAAGCCATCACCTTACCGAGGCGGGGGGGAATACACACATCAGAGAAAGAAGATGCAAGAGAAATCAGAAGCAAGAACGTAGATAAATCCCCCAGCCAAAACACCCCTAAAGCAGAGGCGGTCTCCCATGAGGAAACTGACTGCTAAAAAGAGTGCTTTAGAAGTACATTCTGCACTCGCAGTCTGTACGTTTCCCCCAGCCCTGCTCACCAGCCTTCCCCAGCTGATTCCCCAGCCAAGCAGCCCCAAGGCAGAGAGAGGAAACGGCACAAGCCCTGAGATCCAAAGACCTGTGGAACGCGGGATGCTGGAACGCTTCCCTGCTCAGCGAGAGGATGCTCGAGAAGAGTGAGACAGAGGCATGTGCTTACTGGCAGCTGAAGAGCCCGGAGCAGGGAAGGGATGGAGCACACTCCCCGTGCAGCTGTGCTGTGGCTGTGGGCAGGACGTGGGAGAGCTTCTGTCCAGGGCTGAGCCTCCAGCCCCTGGCTGGACAGCCGCTGCTTTGACACTTATAGCAGGGAGGCGCGTTGCAAAAAATTAATGCAGCCAATAGCACCGGTCCTGCCCAGGGAGAGGCTGGAGGTGGGGGGAATAGCCTGCTCCTCCCAGGGCCTCTGCACCAGCACTTTGGGGGGAAAAACCCCAACCAGCGATGGCGTTTTGCCAGCGTCACTCCCCTGCAGCAGCAAAGCGTGCTTGTTGCTGGGACCCATGGGATTCACCAGGCTGGGCAAAGCACTGCTACCCCACGGTGATTCCAGAGCACTTCACGCATAAAAAATGCAGCACCGGATCTTTGTATGGGCAGAAATTTGTTGTCAGTCTCCCAGTCTGTCCAAGCAACCCTCTCCCAAATCTAAAACACCTTCTGCAAATCCACATGTCACCATCAGGCTCGTGGATGGAGACCCAGGACAGAAAACAAACAGGAGGGATATGCACCAATGCAGCAGCCTGCAGGGAGGGGGAGGAATACAGCCAGAGAGAGCACAGCTCAAGCAATGCCAAAAGATGAGTATTTTCTTTAAAGACATGAAAAAAAAAGAACTACCAGGTAGCAAATCTACCTGCATTTAAACACTATTTTGTTTTTCCTCTAATTCCTCCATCCCTTATCCCATTTGTTTTCTGCTCATAGCTTCCATCCTTCTCCCACTTTCCTCCATGCTCCTATTGGATACATAGTCTGGCAAGTTCACTTCCCACAGGAGGTGCTTGGCTTGCACCTTTTGCCCTACACTTAGGTTTAATGTGGTGCCTTAGAGAACCACACTGCTTCTCAGCAAGGATGGGAGAGGTAGGGCACCCCTATGGGTATGCTGGAGAGACCACAGCTATCCCTGGAAAGCAGAGCGTGATATTTGGTCTGAAAAATTTCTGTTTCCTTTGTAAAAAAAAGGCTGTGAGAGCAAACACCCCCCTTACAATAGTATTTGCTTTTTTTGTGCATTGTTCTTTTCGTGCTAACAAACGAGTCCCACGTTCTTCCAGTATCCCCATGGCCCACATTAACAGTGCTGCTTGCAGGTTGCCCTGAGGTTCAAGGCTCAAGTTGTCACCACTTGCCAAGAACTTCAGGCTTACATAAAAGACAGACGTGAAATATTACACACTGAAGCTTACATTTGACTTTCATCGAAATCTAAGTGCCAGGAGAAAAATCTGAAAACAAGCTAGAGCCTAAATTCTAGTGCTCTTCCCTAGTAGCTGTAACCAGTCAGACCAACAGGGACATCAGCAAAAGCCTCCTGACCAGAGACCCAGCGCCCCTGCTGCCACAGGAGCATTTGGGGGCTGACCCTGAGTTTCTGCAGCTGTACTGTGGGGGAGCACAGGTACTGTGGTGAGCAATGGCAGGCACCTGCAGCCCTCCATCAGCATGGTGAACAGGAGGCAGTGCATCCCAACAGCAGCCAGAGGCTACCTGAAAACTTAGATGCCATCCACAACCAATGCAAACTGCAGGTTTCACTGCCCCATCCCATACACCAACCACCACCGAAAACAGCTCTAAGGTACAATGTCTATCACTTAACAGAGTAGCAGCTAAATAACCAAACAGCACGTCAGGATTTGCAGGGTCAGACCTTAAATCTACAGATATAAAACAACCAGTATACCTGGCACAGAAGGACTTAAGCACTCTTAACCTCACCCGCATCAAAATAGCAGCTTAATTCTGTTTGGACATTAAACAGAGGATGATTTAGAGAGCATAGACAGCACATAACTAAAGCCAAGGAAGAAGCACTCCAGTTGGTATTGCAGATGATACAATATAGCACTATAAAAGCCTCTGCCAAAGGGCTGTGCTGGATAAGAATGCACTGCAAAAATGACACAATTCATTTCATGAAGTTGAGGCAGCTCTGAATGCAATCACCACTGCTTGGTGAGGAGCATCGCTGGTTATTGGGCACACTGATTTTTGGCAAACACAGTAGAAGTTTAATAAAAAGAAAAGAATCTGATGCGTCCCTGACTAGCTATCCAAACAAAATGAACTATGAAGCACTTAAAACTGAGTCGGCTGAATTACTCACCCAAAAACTAACTGCTGGGAAACTTTATTTGGAAATCGCGGAGCTCATAAAGCTGCTTCAGGGCAGAGCAGTGCTGGAAGGAGCCTGAGGGAGCAGGAGACCGCCCAAGGCCACAGCAAAGGGCTTACCTGAGTGCAGGGAGCTCGTCCTCACTGTGAAGGAGCAGATGTTGTAGATCTCAGATACTGTGAATCTCCAGCCTGCTTCAATTTAATCACTCAGCAGCTGCAGAGCAAGGAGTCTTCTATGTAGTCCAGGCCCGTTTTTGCACATCAAAATCATTTTGAGGTGCATCCATGCAGAATGAGGGTCCCGCACCCCTTGGGCAGGCTTGGCTCTGCTCTCCTCCTGATTTTCACTCACTATAGCACCCCAAGGTCAGGGCTAACGGCAGTGACAGCCACTCCATCTGAGGGGACAAGGCCACCACCATCACCTGTCCTCTGCAGGGCCACACCATGCCACAGCAGCTCTTCAGGTCAGCAGAGACAACCTCTCCTCACAGCATGCAAGGACCTAGCAGCCATAGCCCAGGCAGCACCCAGCCCTCTCCTGCCTCCTCCCTTCCTTCTCTCCCAGCTGCTCGCTCCAGGTGGAGCAATTACCAGCTCCCCTCGTTAACTCTCTCCAGGCAAACACCCTTTCTCACAAGTAGTGTTATTCTTTCCTTCAAAACATCCTGGAAAAGCCCTTTTCCCCTTACAACACTGCAGCCTGAGGGAGGGCAGCCACGTGAGGGCTTGGCACAAACGCAGCCCCCCTCATCCCACCAGTGCCTGAGAGCAGGAAACACTCCTCTGGTGGAAGAAGAGAAGGAACACAGCAGGGGAGGAGGCGCGGCAGTCTCCATGCCTGCCATTTTGTGGCCCTGGGGACAGCTCTGGCCAAGCTGGGCCTATGCCCTCAGCAGCTGGGCCTCACCTGCAGGCGGGCCTCAGCAACGCGTCCCCAGGCAGGAGAAGTAATGGAAAAGCTGAAGTGTTTCAGAGTCATTCCTCTCAGGGATGTAAAGAAGGGTGGGGCTTTGGGGATTTTATAACGGTGTGGTTAAAGCGTCTGTGATGTAAACCCTTTTTCCATGGACTTTAATGTGGAGAGTGCTGAGCTGTCAGGCTCTGTGCCAGGTGCACCTCTGCAAAGCACAGGCATTGGTCAAGCAGAAGACAGAGCCCGAGGAGCAGCGTTCAGCCCTCCTTGCAGCCAGCAAACCTCACCATGAGGTGGAAGCTGCATATTTCCACCTCCCTGGGGTGGACCGTCAGCCCAGCAGAGTCCTGTTCATGTGCTCATCTTCAAAGAAAACATTACTTGACCACGGCCTTGCTAGCTGGAGGTGCAGGCAGAAATACACTGCAGGCAGCAAACCCATCCAGGTGCAGCTTGGGTTTGTTTGATTTTTCTCAGCAGGTGATCAGCTGCAAAAGCAGAGGGCACCGCTTTTTCTGCAGTAAAACCCATCTTTGCATACAGTGTAATTCTTTCTGTTGGTGTGGTTTGGGCATTATACACAGGCAAGCAATGGAGAGAGGTGTTACCTTGCTGCCAATGGGCATCAGTGGACCCTTTTCCATCAGCAGCTGTGCTGCCAGCCAAGGATTTAGGAAGAGGTTCTGAGTGCAGCAGGCAGTAAGACAGCAAGAAGGCTGTGGCTGCTGCTACCCTACTCCGCTTTCCACCCTTTAATGTCAAAGTATGTCTGTAGCACAGCCCTGCAATGCTATCAGCAAACCTGGATCAAAAGAGAGTTTCACCTTCAAAAAGCAGCTGTGGGGAGGGCTCAGCTGTCAGGTTAAGAGGGGTGGCTGTGTCAGCCTGCGCTTTGGCCTTTGGCAGAGGCCAAAACGCTTCTGCCAGTACATGGAAAATCACAAAGGTGACTCCCATTTATAAAGGATGATGCACCGGAGCCCTGCAGAAATGGACCCATCTGTTGGCTCGCCGGCTGCATTCTGAACAGGCAATGCTGACAAAGGTTTCCACCTCTCTTTCCAGCAACAATATAAGTTTTCAAGGAATGCTGGCGGCATAGGCGGGCATTTATCTGCAGCCTGCGGGGGGCTGTTCAACACACCTGGTTTTCTGCCAAGGGCAGGGCTGGAGTCTTTGTGCTGCACTGTCGTTTGGAGCTCAGCATTTCCAGCCACATTCATGTCCTGTGCTTTGTTTGCTCTGCTGCTGGATGTGGGAGCCAAGGGGCAGCAGCACAGGGTGTGCATCCATGGGACACGCTACCCCTGTGAATGGGCACACTTCTGCTCCCCCCACCCCGGCCCATGCAGTCTCAGGGCTTGTGTAAACCTTTCCCAACCCTTGCAGTCTGCAGCACGGGGAACAGTCTGGGCAAACAAATAACTTTCCTCGAGCAGAACTACTACTGTGACTAAAACTTTTCAGCCACTTTCCACTGAAATCAAGTCAGTTTCCATTGACTTTCACAGCTGCTGGGTCACCGTTTGCTTAAGTGCTTCCAGACTTCCTCCCTGCAGCGAACACCTTCAGCTGATATCCCTCAAATATTTTAGTATTTGCATAAGCAAACCAGATAATAAGTGTTTGAGTGGCACAGGGGTTTTTCAAAGCATGACAAATATTGTTTTGCTTGAGTCTGCAGCTAAAATGAAATCAATTAGCAAGCTGAGGACCATGAAAACACACGCACAACTGGATTAGATCACTGAGATGCCCATGAGAAACCACAATTGGTACAGCATGGGCTGGGGTTTACAGCTCAGGGAACCCAAACAGAATTCCTCATCCTGCTACAAGTGCCTCATTCCATTTTGGCTCTCATGTACCCTCTGTCCCCCGGGCACTACCTGCCAGGCTCTGGTACAGGCAGACCCACTCATGCCCAATGCATGCAGTCCCTGCTTTGTGGCTGCCTTCACCCCATCTGCACAAGCATTTGTACCTTCTCTCTCAGTTCAATTTCCTTTTTCCCGAAGAAGCTTTTATTAAAGCTACGAGGCTATTTATGGAAGGTTTAATCCCTAATAATAAGGTTGCTTGTGGTCTTTATTCCCTACCTCAAACAAGTGGACAGCGTTCCCATAAAGTGTGTGCTTCGCATTTGCTTCGTAGTCAGGAAGAAGTCAATCTGTGAGCACTTGACAAAGGCTTTGTTTTGCAAGCAACAACAACAAAAAAAAGAAATAGTCATGGGAAAATGACAAACTCCTTGGCTCTAAGGAAATTATGACTGCAATTTCCTGAGCTCCGTGTGCCGGAGGAGCTGCAGCAGATAGCAGTCAGGCAGCTTTCTCTACCAAAAGGTTTCGGCCACAACACCAGGCTATGGGATATGCCTGTGCTGGACTTCTGCTCTCCTGACATTTCAGAAGGGATTTGCGGCTGATTCAGATCACAAAGGGAGCACGGGTGTGTTTTCTGTGGTTTGAAACCAAGTTTTCTGGGGATCGGCTCTTATGCCAAAATAAGAGCTCTCTTCTTAGCTGAATTCTGCTGAAGAAAAGCGATTCAAAGATGGTTTGAAATCAAAGCTGAAAGAGACCCAAGAGAAAGAGCTCAGATATATGCATGGATATAGAGAAACTGTCTTCCTGCCACTTTCATACCGAAATAAATACCTTCAGTAAAAACAGATTGAGATTTTTCCCTTCGGCAGCTCAAGCAGGGGAACAGAAGAATG
>PPHD01013318.1:1904-17414 GCA_002909625.1 Bambusicola thoracicus | reverse complement strand
GCATGCAAAGTCAGTTACTGTGGAAGTTACTAGTTTTGATATTTCACTAGCTTAGTAGACTTGGGGACAATAGAGAAATGTTTGTGGCAATACAAAGAACTTTTTCAGCCTGTAAGAGTTTTAAAATATTTAAAACTCTCAGAAAACACACTTTTTTTTCTCGTTGTTGTTTTGTTTGGTTTTTCTAATCAAGATTAGATCCTGCTTTTGATGATTCAATGACAATCACAGAGAGTAAAATATCGCAGACCATTAACCATGCCTTTTTATCAGAATTCCCAGATGTTATCCTTTTTCCTTTTCAGAAATGTAACTACTGATGGGATGTGAGGACACCATACAGTTTCTGACTTTTGTATTTGCTATGAAGGTTATAAAGGACAGAATATATCATATTGCAGAAGAACATAATATTATCTTTTTTAGCGGAAACAAATGCTTCATGACAGTCAGATTAATTGGTAGCATTTTTATATTTTCTTTCTTTAGGTCATATTCTACATTCTGATATAAGACCCAAATAACACGAAAGACAGAAATTTCTCTTTTAAGTCAGATCAAAGAAGAACAGTAAGTTCTTCAATTCCAAATACCTCTACTGAGACAGAGAAATATTAGTTGAGGTTGGAATTGTTATGTCTGTTGTAAGTGCGCTGGTTGCTGCTAATAATCTACCCTTTCCCAGCAGCAAAGACAGCAATACTTACCTTATAGCATTTCCAAATATTTGAGCCAGAACATCATAACATTCCAAAAATACTGGTAAATTTTGGCCCTTTTGTTGTAAATAAGAACAATTATTCTAGACTTTTCCTTCTGGCATAGGTGCTCTCCTTTCTCCTTTCTTTGTGTATATGGAATTTTTTTTCAGTGTCTACTGACTGGGAGAAGCACTGTAGCTCCAAAATCATAGGTTTTCTTTTGTGTTCATAACTTGCTGTTCATATTTTAAGTGAGAAAATAAACTATTTATGTATTTCCTACCACTTTCCACATTCCCCGGAGTGTCCCTTTAAATTCCCACGTTAACTTAACAGCAGCATAATGGCAGCATAAAGAAAAAAAAATGTCTGGAAGAAAAGAAGAATGATGGGGAGATAATGTAGGCAATTAAGATCTATGAATGAGCAGTGCTTGAATTCTCTTGTCTTCAAATTCTGTATTATTCTGTTTTCTTTTAAAGCTTTCTTCTTGCAGCTTAAGCTCTTCCCTTGCATCACTCAAAGATGGACAGTGTGATAGAACTTGTTAGAAATATATTATGTGTTATTAATCAGTATATCATTTCAATGAGCTATAAAACCACTAGCACCATGCAGTCAGCAATTAAAGGAGAATACCAATCAAGGATTTCTTGCTTATGTTCTTTACCTCATTGCTTGCTTACTGCCAGATCAAACTGAAACCTAGTTCTGATATATCTTGAGTGAAATATATGTAATTCTATAGGAAACATCAGCAGAAAATGTTGATTAATGGGATTAGTGGACAGAGTGATTTATGTCTTGCTTCAATTCAGCTTTTCTCAAAAATTCTAATCAACAGTATCGTACCGCTTTTGGATTAAATACTTTGTTCCTGACATATAACTACACATTGTAATTAAGAAAGAGAGAAAAGAGGTCAATATTGTATCTTTTTCCAGTGGTCCCAAAGACTGCTAGTATTTCTTCCTGCTAGGAAAGGATGGATTATTTTTACAAAGAAGAGCTATACTGTGTACAGCTGGCAGAAGAACTCATTGAGAGTATCTGTGCTGAGTAGGACTTGAAAAAGTGAACATGAGCCAGCAGTGTGCACTTGCAGCCCAGAAGGCCAATGGCATCCCAGCCTTCATAAGAAGGCGGGCCAGCAGGGCAAGGGAGATGATTGTTCTCCTCTGCTTGCCCTTGTGAGGCTCCAGCTGAAGTACTGCATCTAAGTCCAGGGCCCCCAGCACAGGAAGGAGGTGAAGCTTTTGGAGAGGGTCCAGAGGAGGACTACAAGGATGATCCAAGGGATGGGGCACCTCTCCTATGAGGAACAGGGGCTGTTCAGCTTGGAGAAGGCTGTTAGGAGATCTCATTGCAGCCTTCCAGTATTTAAAGGGAGTTTATAAACCTGAGGGAATACAACTATTTACACAGGTAGACAGTGATAAAACAAGGGGGAATGGTTTTAAACTAAAGGAAGAGAAATTTAGATTAGATGTTCTTTAGTGAGAGATTGGTGAGGTGCTGGAATAGGTTGCCCAGAGAGGTTGTGGATACCTTGTCCCTGTCGGTTTTTAAGACCAGCTGGACAGGGCCCTGGGCAATCTGATCTAGTACTAGATTAAGTGGCAGTACCAGCAGTGAAATCTTGTCAAATTACAGTAGATAATACTTCCAGCTTCTAGTAGTAAGGCACATTGACCTACAGCCAGATATACTGAATTGTGTAATTTACTGAAATATTCAAACTGATTTATGAGAAAAATCTGCATTTCCCAGTTATGTCAAATTATATAAACATTTGATGTCGGCAATGCAGTGTTTCTCATTCCCACATTAGCTGTTCCTTATGTGCTAGCTTGTGCTGTGTGCTTTGCAGCTGAAGATATCTAGTGTATTTTACAGGCGAATGAAATACAATTTTTTCCTTAAGTAGCCAATGAACATTTTTTGCTGATGCTACATAGATTTTTGACATACTACATTTACAAATATGAATTGCAGCTACCATCTTTCATCAGAAATGTTATTGATTTCCCATCTTTGGGAGAAACACAACAGTACAGTTCCCATTTTTCTTCTGCTTCCCTCCACAGTGTTGTCTCTATATTACCACGCAGCAAATGACCGCAGTGCCCTAAGACTGCATGGTACAATCCATGCTCTGTCTCAGTTCAGTAATTCTGTGCTTATGGGAATGACTAGTCATTTTACAGCTGTAATTATGATTTAGGAAAAAATTAAACCATGGAAAGCAAGCATTTGGATCAGCTAGTTGATACAGGAAAATCTATTTTGAGAAGTGTCCTACAGTTCCAAATTACACCAAAAAAAAAAAAAACACCTCTAGAATTTTCAGTTAAACACAGCAATGTAGCCAATTAGATATTAACTAGATGCTCAAGATAAAGCTTTTTCACCTGAACTATCAAAATGATATAAAAACATCAGCAGTTGTCAGGTAAAATACTTCAACTGAAGTGCTGATGGAATAAACTAATGTTGATAATCACAGCCAATTTAATGTAACAGTGAAGACACATTCATTAACATCACAGTCACTACCTGTGACCTTTTGCATAGGAAGCATCCTCTACATTGCTAACAGGAGGGCAACAGTCATGTTAAACATTTGTCACCTCTCCAGCCAGTAACAACTTTGGTCTCACCAAATCTATATCTGGCAGGTTGCCAACAGATAAAATACAGAGAAAAGAGCACACTCAAGCAAAAAAAACATGAATGTTTTTCTGTTTCTCTTTCAATTCCACAGCTGAAATTAGGTGAAATTAGTTTTCTAAAAGAAGTCTGATCCAGAAATACTGGGAATCGAGGAATGAAAACCACAGACAGTTTTTCAAAAAGCCTCAAGCTTGACCAGATATCTACCATAACAGTTCAGAGATTCTTGAGTAAAAAAAAAATACATTTATCCTAAAGACATTCAATTACTTTCATAACGCTACTTAAAGCGATCTTCTATCTTCTTACAATTATTTTTTCCAAAGTGGATTTTTTTGTTTAGGTCTATGTTTACTTTTTAACTTCAGTTGTTTTAATGGACTTCTGAAGCAAGTCTTACTAAGTTGGGTAACTTCCTTGCTCCTTCTCTACATGTGCTATGACAAATTGCGGCAAATTTGAGTAGGCTTACTGTAACAGCCAGAATTGATTTGAAGTTACAAGGGTCCATAGCAGTTAAGCAATACTTACCATAAGATTTTTTTTTTTTTTGAGTTTTATAGATTTGAGAGAAAAAAAGACTTACTGAACTAAACACTCGGAATTAGGAAATTCCAGTCACCTGCAGTGAGATGGAATTGCAAAAGTTCCAGGAGGGTTCACCACACTGGAAGACAGAGTAATAGCTCTGGATTCTAGCTTTGAGAGTCTGGCTCCAATATGATCTGCAGCAACCAGGCACTTCAGTTGTAAGAAAGCTGCTGTACTCTTCCACCACAGCCCACTCATTCTCAAATTCAGCCCACGTTTTTTTCCACGGACAGTTTTCTGCAACCCAGTTGAAAGTCTGGGCAGTGCCATCAGATTGTTAGTTGTGATGGTCCAGACTTCAGTGAGCTTTTGTAGACTACAGTTGTAATTCTGAAGGCTCCTGCTCAGACCAATTTGGGTAACTGAAAAGCAAGGCGGACAGGCAAGGGACACTTCAGACTGGTGTGGACAGAGGAGAGATCTTATCAATGCTTGATAAGACATTGGGGGCAGGGGAGGGGAAATGAAGTGGATGGGGCCAGGCACGTTTCAGCAATGCCTAGTGAGAGGACAAGGAGCAACAGGCATAAACTGGAACATAGGAAGTTCCACCTTCTCACAGGCTTACAGAGCACCAGAACAAGCTGCCCATAGAGGTTGTGGTCTCCTTCTCAGGAGAAATTCAAAACCTGCCTGGATGCTTTCCTATGTAACATGCTCTACTGAACCTGCTTTAGCAGTGGAGTTGGAGTAGATAATCTCTAGAGGTCTCTTCCAGCCCCTTTGATTCTGTGAGTGCATGAACCACCACACTGTGGTCTGAGAGTGAAAATCCTGAAAGATGCAATTATGGAGGTGTATCACCAAGAACCACTCACCAGGACAAGGTCTCTATCTTCTAGCAACCCAGTACTATGTTTTTCCCCCCCCCACTTGTCCTAATTCTTGACTGTGTTCTGGCTCTGGTTTCCTGTATTTGAGAACAAAGTATCAGTATGCTGGAAAATGTAAGCAGCTTCCAATAATGTCCCTATTGTAGTTAAGAACTTAAATGGAAAGAGACTACTGTTTTCATAAGACACTGTCGATATACATGGTCAATAGGTTCTGAAGTACAATTAGTTTGAAAATCTAGATGATCTTAAAATTTGATTCAGAAATATGAATGGCCTACATCCCACTACTCCTACCTTAAGTTTTAATTAAGATACTCAGTTTTTCTTGTCTACATAAAAGCATCTGAGGATGATGAAGATAAACAGCTACAAAGGAGAAGTCTGACAATCTGAAAAAACTGCAGAGGTCTCTTAATTGCTAGGATCATTTATCTATTGCGAGAAATAAACTGCTTGTTTGCTCTGTTCATGATCATCCCATGAATTCCACTCAGTCCTTCCAAAATCTAACAAATTATTCTGTTCATACTGAAAATTAAGAAATGAAGTTATTATTATACCTCAAAGATCCATTTGAAATAAGGGTTCGCTGTAAGATCTTCAAAGAAACAGATCTCCAAAAATGAAATACGTGGGCTTATTTTGTCTCTTCTACAGGAGAAGATCTATTTAACATTCTCCAAGAGAATAATGAGTGATCGGATTCCTGGAATTTATTGCAGTATATCGTTTCTGGAGAGAGGCTATATGTGTTTAGCTATCCTGCAGCTAGGGAGGATGCTAAAGCCTTTATCAATCTTGCATTCCCATACCAACTTCAGTTCAACCCTGTAAAAGCAGCTATAAATCTAACCTCCCATTTAATCATTTCTGCTTTAAGCCAAGCAGCAACAGAAACTCCCAGAGTTAACTAATAGGAAAACAGTGGTAGCACAATACAGAACATTTCTCAGCTGTTTGTGGGGCTGGCACATGTGACATATCGTAATGGGTATCTATAACTATAGGACTCTGAAATGTTTGTGCCATTACAAACCTGCTCAGATCATTATGAAAGACAAGCTGGCTAAAATGTGGTCATTCTGTACCTGACTGATAAGCTTACTGAAGTTCACAGTAGTAGAAAAAAAGAGACATTTTCAGAAGCATTGCTTTAGTGATTGCCAGCATCTCCATTCCTAGCAAACAAAATTGCAATAACAAGTTTTAGATCAAAGGGTAAGCTGCTGTCAGGGTCAGAACTTAAATGTTCAAATAGTTTATTTTGAATCCTTGCTCATAGGAGCAAAGAGGGAAAGGGAGACATTGCCAGCTCTGGGAGAGTAGAATAAGCATTCTGGTTAGTACATGGTGTTTAATTTCTTAGTAATGGTTAGCTTTTTTGTTATTGAAATACAACTGTAAGAATCTTTAAAAAAATGGGATGGCTTGCATATATCCTGTGTCAGAAAAAGGGTAGAAAACAACAAATCTAATTCACTTTCTGCAAGGATTAGAATTGATTTTAAGACATTGACTATTTAAATTAATGTGCATAACTGATTTGCTCTCTGTGTAAATTTAGCAAGATGCAGTTGTACATAGCACTAATGGTTTGTCATTCAATAAGGAGTTTGGTAAGTCAAGTTCTCAGGTTTTCATCTGATTATTTCTGCTTGCACACTGCATTACTATCTCCCAGAGTTTTCCAGATACACGTAAAGCTGAAATGCTAAGCCCACTCAAGACCATCCTACCCACAAAGCTTTCAGAATGTTAGCAGTGCTTTTGTGAGTAACTAGCTCAAAGCCTACAGTTAGTCTCAGGTAGTAGACATGAATCTAGCACTGCAACACTTGACATTAATGACATCTTAATGTGTATGACAAAATATTCTAGAGATCTCATCTGACATCATGGCACAAATGTGCTGAGCCTATCACTTACTGCTAATATGCAGTAATGCCAAAATGGCATGCAATGTGAAACAAACAAAAACAAGAAAAAAAGAAATAGCTCCTCTCTACTTAGGCACAGAGACTGAACCGGAGTTTGAGAGAGCCCAAGACAGAGCCAAGACTGAAACTGTTCTCTGGAGCCTCAGAGATGTTGACTGAAGAACTGTTCCTCCTCACTTGGAGCAAGTAGTTTGCAAAAGGTCAGAAACACAGAACTGCAGTAAAACTACTTCCTCTGAATTAAAACCCATTAAAGTCAGAGATTATCCCAGTAAGAAGCTGGAGATATTACTGCAGAGAGAAGGAGCAGTAGATTTGAGAGAAAACTAGAATATACACACATATTCAAAGACATCTCCCATCCATTATCATTCTAGACCAAAGCTTTTTCCAATATAGTAAATGAAAACATACTGACAAGCCCAAATCAAAAAATAATTTTTAAAAAGGAAGTGACATTTGTAAAGGTATAGAAATGAACGAGTTGAATCACAGGGATCAAGTGAAGACACATATTGCTGACCTTGCATTTCACTAAAAAGAAACAATTCATTTTGTGTCTTCTCATTCTGTGAGGACTCCCTACCAAAATTCTAAGTGTCACTAGTGCTTGCTTTTTCTAACAGCAAAGTACTCATTGCAGTGCCTACTCTAAACTAGATTAACAGCTGTGAATTCCATTTGTGGAATTAAAGGAACCCTGCTGAAATAGCAGTTTAAAAAAGTTTAATGAGCCATGTAATTTTAATAGGACTTTATTCTGACCTTGCAGCAGTATAAATCAAATCATGCCCTGAGTACCTTAAGTTCATTGCATTTTTCCTTAATACAAGCTAGACAGGAATCATTTCTTGCTTGGAATACAGGGAATATCAAGTATCTTTTTGGTAGCGCCTTGCCTATTATTAGTGCTCTCTCCTGAGTGGGCAGCTATCCTAATGCTTGGTTTTACAAAACAGAGAAATTTTATGTTCTAAAGCAGCAAGTCTTCACTTTCCAAGATAAATAAAATGATATAAGTACTGATATCACCACCATCCTTTAAGAAAATGGGGTCATCCAAAAATGTGCTGCAGACAAGAAGGTGATGGGAAAGAAAAAACAAAATTGCTAAGGGTTATCCATCTGAATTATCTCAGATAAGCTTCCAGCAGTAACCAAGCGGCAAGCTATTATAAGGAAAATAACCCTAAGTGAAATCAAGAAAGGCAGCCTATACTGTCATAAGTCTATCGATATTGTCATACCTTTGCTTTTCTCTAAATTTAGACTCAGCAGAACTTTTCAGCTTTTACTCACTGCATAGCATTGACTTTGAAATATCGTAATTACACCGTACTCTTGACAGATTCAAAGATGTTTTGCAACTGAAAGGTGAACAAAATTTCAGTGACTTATACACAGGAAAATCGAACCTGTTCACCATACTTATATTTTTACTGATGTTAACCCTAGTTAGGTGACTCTAGCTACATTCATCCTGCTGGTTCTGCTCTACAGAGTAATGTTTAACATGCAATTTGTTTTATCCATGTTACTTCGTACTTCTTTTGTGTTGAGCTGCTTGTTACTGAGGAGAGAACCAGGCCAGCAATCTGCTCAGCTCACAGTGTAAATAACAGTAAGTGACTCAAACTCTCCCATTAGATAGACCGAACGTTAATAATTACACCATTTATAGCATGCAGACTCATAAGCTATGGATAAGGAAAGGAAACACCAAAAGCTGCATTCAACCTTCACTTTCATGGTGGCTTTCCTCATACCACCCCTCAGGGAGCGTTCTCGTATCTATCAGCTCCATAACCCTCCTTTCACAAGGCTTCTGGCCTTCCGGGAGTTGTTTCTTTGCTTAAAACCGCAAATCTTTGCTGACATTTTGGTTGTTAGATTTGGACTGAAGTTGCATCGCAAAAAAAACAACTTGTACTTGCCTTTCTTTGAAAAAGCTGAGGTTTCATAGAAATCTTTAATCAGAGAATTGAACTGTTATATATGATTCCTTACAGGCAATGATTAGATTGACCTTAGTTACAGAGCTACAGTTAGTATCTTCTGATGTGGGAGACCACAGAGAGATACCAGAGACTTCTGAAAGCGTTATGAAGTTATATGCCTAAGTCATTCTTAACAAAGAAACTAATTGTCAGGGTTAGTGTGACCACAACTTCTTTTTTTTTAAAGGCAAGAAGATGCTGATACATCCCGTTTACAAGTCTGAGTGATTTTGTTACCATACATACATTTTTTTTTTTTTTAAGAAGGAACAATGAGAAGTAAGCTAGATTCCATTCCAAATCTAATAACTGCCATAATGACTGGAATAGCCTTTTATTTCTTGCTAATTCAATATTTTACATTCCTTCTTATTACTCAATTTAGGAAATTCAAGTAGAGAATACTGGCCTATTACAAATAGTGAAACGTTTCAGGGAACCAAGAGTTAAATTGTTATACCTATTCAGCATTTCAGAAGCAGGACTGAATTAAGGGCCACATTTTCATGTCTTGTGAATCTACTCTTTTTAGCACAGTGGTTGTCTGACACAGTTTGTGAGAACTCATTGCAGGCACATGCTAACAATCACTTAATTCTGCCAGGTAAAGGGTGTTTTAGTTGGGAGTTTAGTGGTCTTTAAATACAGGTAGTGCTTAGCTGGAGATAGTTCTGTACACATGCAAATCAGTAGTTCACTGAATTAAACACTGTGAACTTCAGATATTTTTAGCCCTTGAGCAGATAACTTGACCATCGCTATCCTTGAAAGCACCTTAGCCAAGTAAATTTAAGACTTCAGGTTCATATTTGTTCAGTGGATCTGGACTTGTTTATTCTGATGAAGAGCTTTCCAGAAATCAAATGATAATCATATGATATTGAACCACTTCCCTTTACACACACACTTCACCATTCCACGTTTTCTGTACCGTCATGCTCTTACCCTCTGTAACAAGGAGCACAGAGGGATTAGTTGAGGACCTTTCCTACTGCTCACCTGTCCCTTTTTTCCCTATTCTTTTGGGTCATTCCCCTTCCTGGCACTAACACAGCAAAAGTTTGCATACTCAAGTGTTCTGCTGCATACAGAAACATCTTTCTAAGAATAGAAACCTGTTAATTCTATTTTGTATTACTTCTCTATATTCCCTGCTGAAATAATTTTATTTTGCTTATCAACTTCACTGTGGGATATCAAAACACGAAAGAAAACGTCCAGCTATACGTATCTAAAGAGCTTGGTATTCCCAAGTTCTCCCTGATAATGAGTGTTTATCAATCATAAGCTAGAAAATAATGTCTCTTCAGCAAGCAAATAGAGCTCATAACGCAGAGACCTGAGTGTTTGCTTATTGATTGTGAAGATTTGTTCCAGTTAGACTAATTAACACATTGACTCTACCACATACACCCAGGAAGGAATGAGCATAGAAAAGCAACAGCTTTTGTGCACCTGATTATTGCTACTGGCCCTGCAATGAGTAGATTTCCTATACCATAAAACATTTGTCAGTAAAGAGATCCTGAAAATCTGAATGCAGATGTCTTTCAGACTAACAAACATTTCAGAATAACTGAGAATACTGAATTGAAGTTACTATTAATTGCTAGAACTTTGTCATGATTCTGGTTACAATTACATTCCATTAACATAAAGGCATGCTAAAAAACCATGCACATCTCAACAAACTGATAAGTATAAATATAATTTTAGGAAAAGCCACACACAAAAAAAAAGACTTATAGATGTGGTCTATGCAAAGCCTTAATAGCCTTGTTTTTATTTTGTCAGTTGTTACAGTTCTAATTCTTACCATGCATTTGCGATCATCCACCCCAGCTAAATCCTCCTCAAACTCCTTTCCTACATCAAATTCCATGATGTAGTTTCTAAAAGTGCTTAGCGTTTTAATAATCATATGATCTCCATTCTGAAGGATTTCTTTGTCAGGTTTTAGCAAGTTTGCTATTTTTCTTACAGCAACATTTACATCTGAAAAAGAAAAAAGTTACTTTAATCCAGAATCATCTACCACCAAAAGAGCTTTGTAAAAGTGGGGTGAACAAAGATAAATGTCCAGATCTTTCAGACCAGCTTGCTTATAAAGAGTCCACAGCCTAGTTCTGTTAACTACATTCACATCTTGGTTTGCTACTTGTATTGGACGGTTAACACGGTACTAGTACTTCTACAGGAATACTAGCATTTTAGATATTTCATCACATGCCAACACACAAAACTGCATCAACTACATCATCTCTTTTTCAAATCAGGTTTGGGTTTTAAATTTGAAGCCTGCCACTTACCTCTTTCAGCTATGTAGTTTAGTCACTACAAATGGAAACTCCATGATGTTAAGAAGTAGACTGCTTAAGAGAATTCTGCACAGAGCAATTCTTAGTTCCAGAAGAAATTGTTTCTCACGAAAATGCTTTATGACCATACAATAAATTCATGTGAAGATTAAGACAGTTTGCATTTATTGATTGTTTATTAGAGAAACATGAAAGGAACCTTACCCAGTGCTTTGAGGTATTCCTCAAAATTGTCATTGCTGATCATTTTCCAGTAACCATTGAAATCTGCAGGCATCCCTACTTCAGGTAATTGTCAAAATCAGCCTCAGGTTCTGCACCTTACAGCTCACTGCCTTTCTTTGTGCAAATCTGAACTTTGGTTTCTTTTATGTGGTTTTTAAACCATGTAGCTACGCAAGTCCTTCTAATCGGATTATTGTTGAAGTGTTGCATTTAAATCCTTTCACAAGGCTGAACCTCTGAGATTTCTACTGACAGCAGGATGACTTGATTTAAACAGAATGAAACATTCATCTTCCCTGTAACTTCTGTGAAGTCACTGATTATCTGGAAATTCATTTTAACCATAACAACTCTTTTTTAATGCCACTAAGAAAGAAGATCCTTTAAATGTCTTTAGTTTAGGTTATTAGCCAAGGCTATACAAGTGTATACCTTGTGTGCTTTTTTGAGGGATATCCTACTTCCTTGAGTACATCATCTATCTTATGCCTTCTTTATGGAAAAGAAGGCCTACAGACTCCCATACATCAATTTGTGTCTGCGTTAACTTATTCCATGAGCTCCTTAATTTTACCCATGGAGCTGTTTGGGCAGCTGAGAACTCAAAAAGGGGCATTTAGGTGTAAGAAGCAGCGGTTATTTCTGTACATGAATAAGTGCTGCATCACAACAGAATGCATACTTTCAGTTAATTTAAGCAACACTGGAGCAAAGAAGTACTTAGAGATTAACTTCTCATATGCCTTAACAGCAGTACTTTGCTTCCTAAATATATATATTTTTAAATACTACTAAGTGATTGAAAACAAATAACCCTTAAAGCTAAAAAATAGCATCCTGTTTTAAGGTGTAATGCTATAATGGGAGGAAAAGTACTGTGATTATAGCAGGGTGGCAAAGTCTTTGGCTGCAGCAAATGAGAACAAGTCCAAGTACCGCAGCAGCAGATGCAGAAATAAATGAAGTGAGCTGCTCACCTTTGAAAAGCCTGAGGTAGGCAGAGTTCTCTGGCAAGAGATGTCCTCACCTCTACTGCCAATCCTTAAATGAGGACTTACCAACCAACCAAAGCCATTGTAGATGTTGATATTAAAATCTAATATCCTTGTAGAACCAATGGAAGAAAGGAGGGCTTGTTCAAGACTGATGGCATAGGAGCCTGACTTGAATAGCCTCAAGTACACATTGAAAGAATTTCCCTTCCACAAATAAGATGCCTAAACCAAGCTCTGTATGCCCCCACATTTCCACCTTTATCCAGTATAGAGAAATCCTACTGGAGCAGAGTTCCTTATTTCAAAGAGCTAATATCCAAGTAGTTCCAGTACATTAGACCAAAAGTCGTTGAAGTCCATAGGCTGATTTCAGCAATGCAAAATTATGATACTTTTCAAACATACTCACCTACATTTTATTAATTGAGCCAAATGTGTACTTCTAGGTTAGAAAACAATTTGCATGTTAGCAGCACTATAGGAAATGTCAAATGCTAGCACTCATTCAGTGTGAAGTAGTAGCAGCTGCTCACTTTCAGACGAGTAGCTAGTTTCCAACATCTGTTGAATCTTCTAGTATACCATGGTTTTATGCAGTCCTGTTTAAGAAATAAAATAAGAAGCTACACCTGAGACCTACAGTCAGGTTTTTGCCTGTTTTCCTTCCTCTGTCCTGAGCATAAGAAAAAAAAATAAAAAATCAAAAGGTAGAGCAACCCTCCAGAGCTTGCTGTTAACTCACAGGATAGCTGGAGGCATCCTGTTAGAAGTGAGTGAGACAGAATCAAATTACACAACCTACATGCAAGAGAATGGATTTGTCTGGCTAGCATTTGCATTCAAATACTAAGAAGGTCTCTTAGGTATTTCATGTTTTCTATCACATCTTTTCAAATGGTACAGGTTGAGCTCCATGCCGTTATTATCAAAGTACTCTATTTTGGCAGAAGACCTGTATTTTTTTTCCATCTTCCTTGCTTACTGAAATATTATGCTGAATTAATGGTTTTCTTTACAAAAAGATGTACCTAGGCCAAGTAACATTTTTGAAAAGAATGACTTCTCATAACTTGATGTTTATGTTCAAACTAGAACTAAGAATGTTTTGGTTTCTTTTGTTTGGTAATACCTTCCCATATCATTCAAAAGTGAAGTCACCTGTAGAAAAAAGACAAGTTACATGTTTTATATGACAAATTTGAGCTTGACTGATCTATGAAAAGTTATATGCATTTAAATATTACTTGGAAAAAATGGCCTTTTTTGGTTTTGGTGTTTTGCTTTTGTTGTTTTGCAGAGGTTTTTCTTTTTTCTTCTTATTTTGCATTTCTAGACATCCAAAACACAACAAGAAAACATTACATTCATCAATGGAAAACAAGTACATTTTGATTTACCTCACGATGTTACCAAGAGCATCAGTAGCTTTTTTTTTTTTTTTTACTGTTTAAAAAGAGGTCCAAAGAGGACTGTGAAACATTTGCCATGTGCTCAACAAGGTTCTGGAATAGGTAACATGCTATAGACCTCGGATCAGAGAAGCAAAGATATCCACTTCAAGTAGCAGGACAAGGGCTGTCTTTCACTGTGAATCAGGAGGCTTAATACTGATATGAATGGTGTGTTAATTTTTAAGCACTTGCTTTATTTCAAGTTCTCCATCTGACAAAAAAAAATGCACCTGTAGTTCACCTTACACACATTAGAAAAAGAAATTACTTGGGGTCCTAAGAAGTCAATATTTAGGAGCATTTTTATTTTTAAGAAAAATAGGGAAGTTGCTGTTTATTTCAATTTGCTGCTTCAGAACAATAAGAAAGCTTCATCTTTAAACTGTCCATAGGATTAAGGAATTTCAAATCCAGAAAGTACTATGTTCAACCTTTAAATATTACTGGAGATTATTATGTATTGCTATAAAACCTTATTTCTGTTTTTATGGTATTCAACTAATTGTGCTGATTTTATGAAGCACTACAGCAGGCAAAAACAAATTAAAACACCACAAACTCAGGAAGTTTGGGGCTGATATATTTTCCCCTTATCAAGAAGAAACATCTTTCAAGAGCTTCTCATGGAGAAAAGGCCACGTCTGTCCATTTCACAAACTATGGGCGTCTGTCATTTTGCAGGCTTACCACTGTGTTGTGCAACTTCAGAGGCTGAAGCAAACTACCTTCATTCTTCCGTTCACTTTCTTCTGTGTAGATATTATGGTAAGCAATATAGGCTATGACAGAATCTGGTATGAGGTATTTTACACTTAATCCTCTGCGCAAGGCATAGCGTATCTGTGTTGAACTGATTTCATTCTGAACCCATTCTTTCACTAGAAAGATATTGTGCTGAAATTTAGTTAGAAGTTCTGATTCATTGATATACTGAGCAGGATCAGAGCCAGCACGGCTTATACAGACCAAACCAAACTGTTCTACAATTTCTTGGATGTGCTCTTTCTTCCAGAGATTGGGTGTCTGAAACGTCTGTAGAAAATCAGCCCCACAGAGCAGCTTTAGTTCTGGTAGAACTAGAAAGACAAAATGAAATAAGGGATTTCTATATTTGCTCTGTTTTACCAGAAGATTAGGAACATTATGCATACAACTGTTTTAATATCAAATATTTATCTTTTACTCCAATTTTTCTTCTAAAGGTTACAAATAATTTAGCCTGGGTTTTGTGTGCCTGGTCGCAGTTAATTACCATACCTACTTCATCATCACTCAAAGCTGCATTAAAGGGGAAAAATGATTCCTCTACTCAACCAATCTAAAAAAAAAAACACAAAACCAGCAAGGAACAAACAAACGTGAGAATAATTTGAGCATAAAGACCAGGCAACAAGGGAGTGAAACTCCAAGATAACGTCCATATTTGCAATAGCTGATGAATGATCAGAAACTGATAGGATTTGTACAACAGTAGATTCAATCCAATGCAGAAATTCAAAAGGAAAAGACCTATATAAACTAGAAACTAAGTTAAGAGCTTTTAGGCTTTACAAAAAATTTCCACATTTGTGCCAACAAAAATGTGTCTTTGGCCCTTTAAGGACACTTTGCTAAGTAATGATTTGCAGCTACCACAATATACATGTCCTTAATGAACCTTTTTATTTGCAATATATAACAAAAAAAAATCAGGTAATTTTAGATGTGGGGAAAAAAAAAAAACCATGAGTCAGCACCATACAAGGGAATCTTGTTGTTCAGTAAGAATACATTTAGTAGAAAAATA
>PPHD01013317.1:0-17414 GCA_002909625.1 Bambusicola thoracicus | reverse complement strand
TCCCTGTCCCCAGCCCTGGCCCTGTGTGTAGGGATGTGGTGGGACATCTTGGGGGCTTAATGCAGGGGAAGGGGACAGGAGTGCTTGGCAGCTGTTGGGGCAGGAATCCATCAACTGCCCTGAGTGCTGCAGCCCCATTGTGCTGGCATGGACCTGAGTGCTGAGCCGGATGTGGTGGAGAAGGGAGGGCAGGACAAAGACTGCAACCCAAAGTCCACCTTTGTGTCAGCTCTGCTTTACCCAGTGCTCTGAATAAGGTCCGTCTGGCTGGGTGGGTGCACGGGCACTGCTGGAAGGAGCTGCACGCTGGCACAGCACTGTAGTGCAGTGCTCCGGTGCGATGCTCCAACACTGCTGAGCTGGGCTCTGCGCTGCAGACACCGGATAGCACAGCTGCAGCCCAGCTAAGGGGGGAACACCATTGCAGCCCCATCTCAGGGAAACCCAGGGCACTGCGGCCACACAGTTCAGGCTGCAGAGCTCGTCCTGCTACTGCGCCCTCGCCGTGCTCCAGTGAGCGATGCTGGGGCCATCACCATCCTGCTTGGGTCCTGTGTGGGCTGAGGAATGCACGGATGGCGGTGGGCAGTCGGATAAGCGGGGTCCTTGCAGCTCTCTCCCTTCCCCCCAAACTCCGTCTTGATGATTCCCAGATGGTAGTCGCTCTGCTTTTATTTCCCCTAACCTTTGTTGCTCTGGAAAGGCAGAGCACGGAGTCAGAGATAGAGGACGGGGTGAGGGCAGCGGTGGGGAGGGTCGGGACCCAGGGGAATAATGCTGATTTCAAAGCCGGGCCTTTCATTGCCTCATTTGCATTTGGAAATAAGGAGTGACTGCTTTGCATTCAGGGCTGGAAGGCAGCCAGGCCCAGGAGGGAATAAATGGGAGCAAGTGGTCAATTGATCCCCAATCAGAATGAGGAAATTATCTGTAGGGTTACCGCTCTCCTGCTTTGTGTCGTGGGGCACTCAGGCTACAAAAGAGCCCTTTCCCGAAGGTTGCTGGCTTCCCACATCAGCCGAGGTCCTTCTGTAACTTTCCGGCACTACCAGGGCTGAGAACAATGAGCTGAAGCTGCTTGTGCCACTTCAAAGCTTGAATAAAGCAGCAACTTTTGAAAGGATGTTGCTTAGCTCACCTTGATCTCCTCCGCTATCCCACTGGGTGCTGCCACCGCGCGCGTCCTCCAGCTGCTTGTTATGCGCAATTACTTTCATTTTCGGGGGCTTGAGACGTAACAAATAAGTTAATATTTTATTTGGCGACGATGCCTTTACCCTTCTTGAACCAAATGGAAGAGCGACGTTAAGGGGAGAAAATTAATTCCTGAAGTCTTTGTCCCCCAACTCCCACCGTCACCTGCACTGAAGTCACGGTGCAGCCTCACGCTCTGCTTCTGTCCCGCAGGGGCACAGGACCACATGTGTGTGGCGCTGCCCCGTGTGGGCCCCCTGCCCTGCTCTGCTGGCGGTGCCCCAGCCGTGACTGGGCTGCCTGCCCAGTGAGACCAGTTTCCCCATTGGCAATGGCTGCTTCCACTCCGCGGCTCTGCGGGAGGTGCCGTCCTGCTGGTCCCAGCACCCCGCGGTGCGGTGAGGAAAGGAGCTGGATGTTTTCGCGGAAAAAAAACAGCTGAAATTTCATGGGTTGGCTATGGGTTAAAATTCCACATTTGACGCTTTTGTCACGGAGCTTTGGCCGGCAAAAAGCCGTGGAGAGATCCCAGCGAGTGCCAGTGAGTGCCGCGCTGTGCCCGTGAGCGCCAGGGCTGCGCTCATCTCATAGGGGTTGTTCTGTATCCCCAGGGCTGCCGTGCCAGGAGCGAGGCCGTACCCCATGGGGTCTCCTGGTGCCCCACAGGAGAGGTGCTGTGGTGCTGTGCAGCTCTCAGGGGGCTCCCCAGGGATGCACTCCTGGATGGGAAAGGCAGTCCCCCCCTCCCAGAAAGCTCTCAGCATTTTTGTGATTTCATGGGAACTTTAGGAAAGCGGGATGCCTTGCATACAGCCTGGCGGAGAGGAGCATGGTTCACAGGGTTTGATGGGAGAGCAGCATTTCATGGGCCCCTGGATGTGCCGTGAGCTAGGTACTGTGCTTAGAGAGGCACCCGGCTGCAGCGAGGACACGTGGCTTGTGGCAAAGATACTGCACATGTTCAGGGGGTGTCCTGATAGAGCAGTGTGGGAGCCTGAAAACAAACAGGTGAAAAAGGACAGGTGAAGCATTTTTTGCTGGCCGGCACTGCTGGATACGGAAGCACTGTGATACAGCCCGATCACATTCCTGCCTGTTACACCTTCTGTACTTTTGTTTCTCTTTTATACCCACTTCCAGTTTACTTTTTCCACCTTTGCTTTCATTTTCCAGCCACCCAAGTGTCCTCTTTGCTCTGTGATTAATACAAGCTGTGACCTGCAGCCTGGAGCAGCGCATTGCTGGGGGCTGCACAGGAGCCAGCAGCAGCTTACGCGCCATCTCCTGCTGCAGAAGCCCGTTCTCTTGCAAGAGGCTTCGGGGTGGAAAAAATTCCGTCTCCGCTTGGACTCTATTTGTTGCCACAGTGTGAGACTGATTAGGGGTGACACAGCTCACATGAAGCCAGGTAATGCCTCATGCGGCAGCAAGTGACCCAGAAACATCCTGGAAAAGTGCAGCGAAGGAAATCGCCGCTTGCTGTAAGTCAGGATGTGCGTCTCGCTGAGCACGGCGCATCGCAGACGAGAGCCAACAGCGTGCCGCGTCCCAGGCTGATGTCCGGAGCTGCCCTGAGCCCACTGCCCTCGGCCGGCAGCTCGGGGTGAGGACGGCTCTGCTAACGTTTGCCACGCAGCTCGGAGGAGCTGCTGAAAAGCGGCACTTGCAGTGCTTTGAGATCCGGCTGTGAATCATTGCCGCACATGGCTGGTTGCTATAAAAAGCAACCGAGGACAGATTTGAAATTGTCACTGTCTCCTTTGCCTGGATAAAATCAAAGATGTTTCCAATCTCCGCTGTCTGCTCTAGAAAGGCCGGACCTGGATGCTTTATCTCTGAACAATGCAGCCTAAAATTAGGGTGCCGTGTAAACTGTATGGGAGACGGTGCGGCTGCAAGAACTGCACATCTCTGCTCTTCTTTGCTTTGTATAACTGCTGCGCCGACACCAACGCACTGTGCACCTTTCCTCTGCTTTCCCACCTCTTCTCACGTGAACTCGGGCTGCTGCAGCATAAGCTGCCGTGCAGGACCTTCCGAATGAAAACCTGTGTGAGAGCAGGAGTTAAGGCAGGATTTCCAAGTGTGCCACCCAGAAGTCTCATTGATATTCATGAGACACGGGCGCTCCTGAAAATCCCACCTGAACCCATTCAGCTGTGTATGGGGATAAGACGTTCAGAGGACCTCTTGCTTAACTATGGCTTGCTCACCACCAGAAAAGCACTGACGCCCTGGAGTGTATCCAGAGATGGGCAGAGGAGCTGTGAGACTTCTGGGGCACAGGCTGAGGGAATGGGGTGGTTCAGCCTGGAGAAGGAGAGGCTCAGAGGAGACCTTATCATTCCCTATGACACCCTGAAAGGAGGTTGTGGTGGTGGGGTTGGCCTCTGCTCCCAGCTAACAGTGACAGGACAAGAGGTAATGGCCTCACACTGTGCCAGGGGAGGTTCAGGTTGGGTGCTGGGGTGAATTTCTTCTCCAAAAGAGCAGTCAGACGCTGGCACAGAGTGCCCAGGGGGTGGTGGGGTCACCGGTCCTGGAGGTCTTTAAGGAAAGGGTGGGTGCAGTATTTAGGGACACAGTCTATTTGGGCAGCATTGGCGGGAGGTGGATGGTTGGACTGGGTGATCTTAGAGGTCTTTTTCAACCTTAATGACCCTTTGATTCCAGCAAGCAGGAAGCAGGACCCGGGCTGTTCAACAAGTCTGGGCTAGAAGCCTATTAGATGGCACACGGGCAGCGCTTAAAGTCAAAATCAATACCGGCTCTTCGGGAGAAACACGTGGAGAGCTCTTCCCAGGTTGGTGTCACTTTTAAAACGAGAATAAAAAGGAACATTTAAGGCTCGGAAGTGCTGATTTCCTTCATCCCTTTATTTCTCCTATTGCTGCGTTGCACACAAACACACGGCTCTGAAAGGCTCCCAGCGAGGGCTGCAGCCTCAGCTCCTGCTACGGATTCCGTGGGACATATCAACATCTTCCCATTAGGAAGTGATGACAAACCAGTCCATTTGGGGTGATTAATTGACATCTTAAATTAATCACGAGCACTCGTCTTAATGCTGTGACTCAAGATATTAACTGTTCCACCAGTCGCATGAGAAAGAACAGAGACCATTACAAAGCGCATTTGTCAAGCAGTCACTTACACAGCCATTGTGGTGGCTGAAAAAAGGTCAAGTGACTTTGTTATTGTTAAGTAGAGTGCAGACTGAAACTCCTAATTCCTTACTATGTGTTTAATGTGCCAGTTAAGTAGTGGTAATTGGCAGCAGCTGTGCCCTGGAACCAATGGTTTCTTACTGGAGGAGGAAGCCCTAATGTGCTAAATGGGGCAGGAGAGCTTTCGGGAGGGAGGGTTTATAAGGCAGGAGCTGGGGAAGGGGGCAGTAACCCCAAAGGAGTCGGAGGGGCTGCGGGTGGGAGACGGCAGTGGAGAAGGCAACAGCAGGTAGGAAACGATTCTATGCTGATTTGAAAATCGATGGACAAATCAAAGCGTAACGGTCGTGGAGGCGGATATAATGGTGATGATTGAGGCAGTTGTGGTTGGGTTGTGTTCCGCGTGGTTATCTCAGTGCGGTGCGCTGCCTGCCCTGCCGCTGGTTGGAGGTGCTCCGGCTGCAGCTTGCACCGCGTGCTTGGTGCGGGAACCCGTGTTGGTGCTCGGGATCTATGCTGGGATGAGGCCTCGGTGGGCAGAGGGTGAAGAGGTCCCGGGGAGATCGGTGTTTTGCTTCGGTCTGTTCGGTCGTTGGCAGAAGCCCCCCTGTGCGTGGGGGGCTGGGGGGGCATTCGGAGCTGCAGCTTGCAGTCTGTTGAGTGTCTGCTGGAGGTGTCGGTGAGCGTGGAGATTCCTTCCTCCAGCCTCAGAAGAGCCTCTCCTTGCACAGGTGTGAGTGGTGTTGGTGCACAGGTGCGTGGTGTGACCACACGAGTGGTATCGCTGCAGAAACGGGGCTGCTCTGTAGGCGTGGGCATGCTGAGCACGCGGACCTGCTGCTGCCTCTGTCCTGAGCTTCATACCACCTGCTTGCTCTGCACCGACCGACCCGAACCCTGACCCGCTGTGAGAGCGCTGCCAGCCGATGCTGGGCTGCGCTGGCTCACCCAGGTGGTTGCATAAGGCTTTCAGCCCTGTTTCTAAGCCTACAGAGTTTGCATAGCTTTGGATAAACAACGGTTGTTGAGGTAGGAGTGAGGTGCGAGCAAAACCTTCCTGTTTGCCTCCCGGGACTTTGCAGCTTCCTGCTCCCAGCCCCGGGAGCGGAGATGCACAACGGAGATAAGCGGTGGGCTGGGGACGTTGTGCAAGCTCTGAGCATCCGAGCTGTTCCTGCTTGTTAAGGCACAGGCAGGGATGGTTCTCGCTGCTTTACCCTGGGCTCAGACCTTGAGCAAACCTGGCTCTCATAATGGCAGATTTCTGGGGATAGGAAAGGCTTTCCAGGGGAAGCTGCATTGAGTTGAAGTCCTTGAAGGCCTTAGCTGAGGGTCCTAAAGTGTTATGGTGTTATCATTAATAAAGACAGCATTTAAAGTGAAGTAACTGACAGGCACAATAGAGCAGCAGCCGCTTTAATATTCTCCATTTGGTTCGGTACTTACGATCCCTGTCAGTCTCCGGTGAGGAACAAGGAGAATTTATGATGAAAAATCAAAGATGTTCATGAAAATCAAGGATGGGATCAGTGGGCTGATGGATGAATGGCACATGAGCGCCCGTTGCCACCAAGGCGCTCCTGGGCAGGGGATGGGAAGGAGCTCCCTGCTCAGAACTGTGCTGCTCCCCCTTCCCTCTCTGCCTTTGTTCTCAGCACACGGCTGTGTCTGGGGACCCTATGTGGTGCACAGCCACTTGAGTTGAAGGGACCCCCGAAGGGCATCTGGTCCCGCTGCCTGAAGCGCATGGGGACACCCACAGCTCCATCGGTGCTCACAGCCCCATCCCCTGACCTTGGGTGTCTGCAGGGATGGGGCACCACCACCTCTCTGGGTGTTTCTCGGCTACGTTGGGTAGATTTCTTTGCAGGACTCCAGCGGCGGCACCGTGTGCTGCTCACCGGGGTCGGGCTGTGCGCTCGCAGCTAATGAGCAGACCCGCAAAGTTCATCAATAATGGATCTGGTGGCGGCAGCTGATTGCCGCCTCGCAGCGGGTGGGCGCGGGGGGTGCTAAATCAGCCTGATTGATTGTTGACCACTCCGGTTTTTCCAGCGGTAATTTAAAGCAATTAAAATGCCTCCCTCGGAAATTAACAAGGTAAATAACGCCCCTGCGGAGCTGTGCACGGTGGGGGTCCCGTCCAGAGTGGAGGGGGTTTGGAGGGAGCACATCCAGACCTTGGGACTAAGGTCCCATCGGGGCTGTGAGCCTCGAGGCTCTGCACATGGTGTGTAGCACTGCCTGCATCCCGGCTTCTCCCTTTGGTAGGGATTGTGCCCAGCCCTTCTGCTGCAGCTCCCGTGTGTTAATTGCACAGTCTATCAATCCTTCCGCTGTGGTGGTATGAATAGAGGCTACTTCACCCATGAAGGGTGATTATCTTTTATGAGTGCGAAAGATCTGTAACTGTCGAGGTGCTGTGGGTAGGAAGTGAGGAGAGTAAGGGAGTCACTGTTATGGGTCGGACAGTCTGGTGTATAGGAGGGGCCTGCTTTTGGTTCCAAAGCAGACTTTCCTGCCTAAGTTGCAGCAATGAAGGTGAGATGAAGATGCATTTGCAGTTGCCAAATCTTTTGCCAATGTCTTCTTATTTGGAGAGTGGTATAACCCAGAGACCCTCAGGGCTGCTGCTGGGTGTGTGCAGGGCTGTCAGAGCTGCGTGTGCTGTTGTCAACAATTATTGGCGAGCATAAAATACAGGGAAAGCAAAACTTCCTCAAAAGTCTCTGATGAGCATCTTGAGAACTTGCTGAGAGTGGCAGCTACTACTACATGTGTGTAAACGATGTGTGGCTGCTCCAAAAGTAATGCCTCTTGTCTTATGATATTGCACCGTGATGCCGGAGGCAGATGTTGGTGGTACAACAGTGGAGGTTGAACCTTCCCACTGATATTCCGTTCCATTCTGTTGCTGTGTGACAGATGGCAGCAGAGGGGCACTCTGACGGAATGGTGTCTGACATGAAAGTGTGTCTAAAGCAAATGTGTAGAATGGAATTCCTCCATGCAGGAAGAAAACATGGCCCCCATTGATGTTCATTGATGCTCCATCAATGTTTATGGAGACCCAGCAGTGGGTGTGAGCTCAGTGAGGGCTGGGTGATGCATTTCAGCAGTGATGGTGGTGGTCACCTTCACTGGTGCGGGTTTTACAAGCATGGCATGCAGGCTCTTGTTCATAGCTGGCAAAAATGCACTGCTCATGGTGGTGTCTATGCTGAAAAATGTTTTCTAGCTGAGAATTTGCTCTATCAAGCAGTTACTCTGCTCACTCTGCCTGATGTAGATTGTATTGAGGCGTTACTTTCAGAGCAACCTATGTAGGTGCAGCCTGTGACAGTTCCTCTTTGCTCAGTGTGGCCCAGACACACCAAAAGGTTGGACGCCTATGAGTCCCTGTGGCTTCAGAGAGCTGAGCAGGATGGCTGATCCCTTCAGAATGCTTCCCATAGCCTTCCTTTCCCCAGGCTCTGTGCCCAGCTTCCCCTGCAGCCCCCCATGCACACTGGGGCTGGTGGGATGCTCATGCCATGGGCCCGGTGCTGCTACTGGGTCACACTGCTGTGTGCTGCCTGTTGGAAATCTGCACTTGGACCAGGATGGGAAATGTCTGGTCTATTTCATGTCAAAGGCTTTGTTTATCTCAGCTCTTTGGCAGTATTTATGTGAATGCATGATTAGTTTGTAAACTAGCAAACACCTCCTTAGCCAAACACTCCTGCCTGGCTTTCAAGGGCTGTGAGCAGCCGTGCACTTCAGCGTGCACCTCTCCTGCTGTGGGCTGTTAATTGCAGTGATTTGTGTGTGAGTTCCTCGATGGAAGCACGGCTCTCTCCTTCTTCTGAACACTGGGAATGTCACTGATCTCTGCTGTGCAGGGGGCAGGTTTAGCCCTAGCTTTGCTTTGCAGGGGTGACTCTGAAGGCTTTGGAAGCTATGTGAGGCTCTGTCTCTCTGAGGTCTCCAGTATATCTCATTTATCCGTAAGAGGCACAGCTGTGAAGCAAATCCTCTGTCCGATGGAAGAGAGGTTTGATGTAATGCTGTTTATTTGGAGTAATCTATGGCAAGCCAAAGCATGTTGTATTTTAAGAGCAATTTGGTGAATTTGAGATGCGCCGTCCCATCTGCTTGAGCTCAGATCCTGAATTCAAGGGAAGGAAGCATAATCTGTCAGGCTCTTGCGTAACTGCTGTGTTGCCATTAAAAGAATATGATCTTACAAAAGAGGTAGGATGCTCAATCCAGCAGAGTAATTAAGCTACTCATCTAATTGAAAGTTCAATGATTTATTGAGCCATAAACCCCAATTCTTTCCACTTACTGACCAGGACCTGCCATGTATGCTATTGCCTGATGGGTTCTCATTTCCAGCTGGGCAATATGCTCCTTCAAATCAGTGTTAAAAATGTCACCAAGGAAGGCATCCTTCATAGTGGCCAAATGATTAGCCCCGCATGAAGCATGCAGCCCAGTCCCACTGCTGCTGGGAGCATTGCGAGCTGTGGCCCTACCAGGCAGCCCTGTGGGAGTGCTGCTTCCTGAGGGCATTTCCAGCCAACAGATAGAATCTCAGGGCTGTTTGAGTTGGAAGGGATCCTTGAAGGCCATCTGTTCCCACTGCCTGCAGCGCATGGGGACACCCACAGCTCCATCGGTGCTCATAGCCCTGACCCCTGATGGTGGATGTCCCCAGGAATGGGGTGCCACCGCCACCTCTCTGGGGTGTTCTGGGCTTAGGATTCCTGAGCTGGATGTAGATGTGCCTGGGATTGTTGTGCTGGGTGCTGTTGGCAAGGGGGGGGGATACAGGAGGTTATGCTCTGTTATGCGGACTCACCTACAGATGTCAGAATCCTAACAGAGTTGTCCCAATGAATGAGAGGGAATGAAAATGTAGGAAAACTGAAGCAGAGCATCTAGTGATGGCAGTGTTTGTCTTTTAGGCAAGCATGTGGGCTGTGAGCTGCAGGAGTTCGGTGTTCTGCTTGATCATAAGCGGAATGAATGCACAGAACCTCATGGCACCTTCAGCCTCTGGTTAATGTGGTGCTTCTGGAAGGCTGCTCTTTGTATTTTTTTTCCTATCAATTAGGCATTTCTTAACCCATCTTTTTTTAACCTGCACCAATTGCCTTAATTGACTTCCGCCTTAATTGGTAACAAATCATTTGCGCAGAGCTCTTGTAATTCTTTGCAATCCATCAGTCCTGCGGGTCCAAAGCTGAGTGGGTGCCAACCATGTCCTGGGGAGGGTGGTGGGGACCTTGGGGGTGGGGATGGAGTGGGGAACAGTGGTGGGAAGTGATGCCTCCAAACCAGGATGAGTGCTTCTCTGCAAGGTATTTTGGCCAGAGAAGCTCAATAGAGGGCAAGCTGTTAAGACCAAAAGCCTGTGGCATGCTGGGGAGGAGTTGTTGTGTCCTAGGGGTACCTTTTGGCACACATTTCTATGAACCCAGAAGATGCACTTCCTTGCATCCATGCTCCCAACCACCTGCTTGGTCTCTGGTTAGTGCTGTGTTGGTGGCAGAGCTCAGCACTGGCATTGCTGCTTCCCCAGTTGTTGAAGTCGCACCTGGAGCCCAACAGCTTTAAATAATGATGAGAAGATAAGGCAACATGTGTCAGAATCAGGCGTGAAATCCTGATGCGAGCTCTAAGTCAAAGAAAAAGGGTTGTTCAACACCAGTCCCTTTGATGTACGTGTGGGGTGTGTAATTAGCTGTAACCGAAATATTATTTGATCTTCTATGTAGAAAATCACAATTTGTTTTCGTGTGTGTACTTAAGATTATACTTACAGCACTCCTTTGTGTGAGTCCCTTTTCTGTTAGCTGCAGCGGACCTCCTGGAATGCTGTGACACACCTGGGCCTTCCCATGTGCAAATGGGGAAGATGCTCTCCTGTGCTGGAGGTGTGCAAAGCTCTGCTGGGGTGTGAGTGGGGAAGCTGTGCTCCTGCTGTTGTGTTCCCAATGAGAAATATTCTGGCTGGGGAGAACTGTGTCTCCAACGCACCCCTTAGTGTTTGTGCAACCAGCTGCAGGAGAGATGCTTGTGGGCCATGAGGTTAACTGAACCCAACTTGTTCTCTGAGCCTGGGCTCTTCTCATTCCAGGTATTGCTGGTTTCTATGCTGTTTTCTCACTTATCCCATTTGTGCAGCAACTCCTGAGCTGTCCGTACTCTGTAGGCAGAACTGAGTCACTGTAAGGGAGTTCATAGCAGGATGAGAAGTGTTTGCTTTCTGTCTTGTGGAGCTCTCTGCCTCTAGCACTGAGGTCCCTTGTTGCAGATTGCTGCCAGTGCATCCAGCTCCCTTGGAAAATACTTAGAACAGGAGTCAGGAAGGAGCTCCCTGATTAGAAGAGCAGTCACAGCTTGCTTCTACTGCACCCAGCAGGCCCCCAACAAAGCATGGATGCCCCCTGAAGGAGAGGGTGGACAGTCCCTGCAGTCATGGGGATGCCTTGGGGTACCAAGGCAAATACAGCTGGGGATGCTAGGAGCAGCATTGCAGCCCTGCTGCTGTGAGGTGGTGGTTAGTCCAGGAACAAAGCAATCACCTCTTGAAAGAATACAGAAGCCAAGTGTGGGATGCTGGAGTGACCCCTCCCCTTCCCCAGGATGTTCTAGAGCAGCTGCTGGGCTTGGTGTGGTGGCACATCCTTCAGGGGGCTCTTGATTAGCAGAGCTGGCTGTGGGCTTTGTGCAGGGTGCCATGACCCCCGCTGACAGCCCTGTATTGCATCCTGCTATGTCCTCTCCAAAGCAGGGGAGGAAAGCCCAGCTCCTTCCTATTTGCGAGACAATTACTGCATGTGCTCTTAAAGCTTTCCTGCTTCAGCAGCACTTTAAATCCATGAGATAATCAGAGTTTGACTTGGCTGGGTTACAAGGGCCATTTCCTCTCTGATTAGCCCTGTTTTCACTCACCTTCCTTTCATTTCCATCCATATCTCTGGTCATGGGAGTCTCCCTCTGAGACTTTTCTGTATGCAGCCTGGGGAAATGTGGATGGAGCACAGAACCTGAGCAATAATCAGTATTTATTGTCACCATCCTGCTACGTATTGGGAAGGTTTCAAAGAGCTGCCACATTTCCCTTGGTGCAGTGGGAAGTGCTCTCCAGGAACAATCCCTGGGGCTTAGGGATTAAAGCTACACTGGTTTTAAGGAAGGAGCACAGTGATTTAGGTGTTGAGGAGAGCCTCAGACTGCTGATGAAGCGCTGAGTCTTCCCTTGCTCTGATGCCCCTGAAGGAGGCTGGGGTGGGTTGGGGTAGTGGCAGACATGTACCTGGGGTGGGTTGGGGTAGTGGCAGACATGTACCTGGGGTTCCAGCTCCTTCCCTGCATGCTGCACCATGTGGCCCTGCTTGCAGAAGGTTAGAGCTGCTGCCTGCACCGGGGCAGTGTTTCACTGCAGGGCATTCCAGCTGATGTTACTGCTGATGGGCAGCCAAGGAGATTCACTGCATTGATGCAAGTGGTTGGGTGGGGAAGAGTTCTTGTTCTCTTCCTGTCATGGAAACTGCATGAAAATCCCCCAGAACTGAATGCACTAAGCCACCTGGGTGAGAACTACATGGTGTGAGGGGCAGGGATGAGCCTTGACTGTGTGGCAAGCAGGGGGACTTTGGCCATGGCATGCTGTGGCCTTGGGAGCAATAGGATGGTGGATGCTACTGATGGTATCAGGGCCTGAAAGAAAGAACTTGTGACAAGGTGAGGCCTGACCTGATCTTGTGCCCAGTGCTTTAAATGAGAAGGGAGCAAACCTGCTTGCTGGTGTGGGAAACCTTGGCCAGCTTCCTTGTTTAGTTTTCCCACAGCCCTGTGCTTCCTGCTTGCCCTGGCTCTGAAAGTACTGAGATAGCATCAGCTTGGCTGTGCTGATGGGATTTGGTCCGGGGTGGGAGCAGGATGTGCTCAGCATCCCCCAGAGCTCCCTTGGGGCTGGGATCCCTGTGAGGATGGGAGGAGCTGGGGAGGTTGGGGCTGACCTGCAGCCCAGGTCTCAGCGAGGGTCAGATCCGGGTTGGGTGATAGAAGTGGGCCAGAGGGGCACAGGGTACCTGGGGGATGGGGGTGGGTGAGGAGGGAGGGAGCTGCTGCTCCGCATGCAGGAGTTCATTTTCCAGCTGATGCACCGTGTCCTCTGGGGGAGGGAGTGTGAGTGCCTCCGACTGATGGAGATTACTGGAGGGGAAAAGGGTGGACTCTGGGTCTGGCTCTTCCTCCCCCTCCCTAGGTCACCGGCTGTAAATTGGCGCAGCCTTTCTGGGCATAAGGAAAAATACCAGTAGCCTGCCAAGCAAAACAATAGGTCTTTCCAGTGTTGAGCAGTGTCCAGACAGTCTGGGCCGGTGTCCAGCTCCGGGCTGGCTCTTGCCGAAGCCTCCCCTTGCTAGTGCTTTAATAGGAGGGAAAGGAGAAGCAGTGAAGAGTAATGAAATGGAGGAATGTCTGTGACATTCTTCTAAAAAGGAAAAATGTGGAGTTTCCAGTCCAACTGAAAGACTTATTGGGTTCGCTGGGAGGCTAAGTCCGGCTCCTCAGGACAAACTGCTAGATAAGGAAAACAATTTAGTCCCGAGTAATATTCACTTCAGGATGGTGTGGGCTCTGCCAGAAACTGTTTTGACTGCACTGCTTTCATTGATTTTTTTTCTTCTCCTTTCTTTCCAGCTCTCTGGCAAACCTGGCCCTGATGGGCCCTTCAGGGAGAGCTGGGGAGGGCTCTGTGCCTGGGGCTGCTGGTGGCCCCATAGGCAGGTGGCATCGCCCCAGACACCAGCCCAGCCTGGTGATGCAGGGATAGGAAACATGAAGGGGGTGGTCTGCCCTTGGGTTTGAGCCCTGAGCACATCAGCCCAAGCTGGCAATAGCAAGGCATGGCTTGCACTGAGATATCTGTGGCAAGGCTGTTTCTTCCTTTGTTGTTGCTTTAGTTGGTTCTTCCTTCTTGCCAGCACTTGTATTTGCACATCATTTTCTTGCTCGTTAATGGGCACACATCAGAAACACCCCGTGAACAAGATGTGGGTGTAGGTAAGAGGCAGCACCCTGCGTGGCAGCGTTGATCCCCTGATAGCCTCTGTCCCTTTCACCAGGCAGGCACTGAAGACGCTGATTACTCCATCCACCTCACTTCTTCCCACATCAGCCCTGGTTCTGGGAGAAAACAATGTGAGAAGTGGTGCCTGCACCCCAGGAGGACTGGAGTCTCCATGGGGGGGGGGGGTCTGCCCCAACCACCCCCAGCTTTGGGTGATTTTGGGATCCACTTCTCTGCTTCTTGCAGTTGTCTCTTCCTGGCTTAGCTCACCGGGTGGATTTGTTCAGTGTTCAATGGCGCTCCCCGGTATGTGACTGAATTTGGGAAACTATTTCTCTATAAACCCGTTTGTGTGCGATTGATTCACGAGTTGTCAGGGAGGTGAAGTTCTCAGTGTTTCCAGAGCCTGGGCTTTATACATCAGTAGAACATCTGCCTTTTTCAGCGCAGGGAAGCGATCTCTGTGCCTTCCATCCATGCTCCTTGGATGGAGGATGGGATGCCTGCAGTTGGGTCCCACCTCGCCCAGAGGTGTCTCAATGCTGCAGCAGCAGAGCATGGTGAATCCACAGCCCCCATCCACTGGAGGGCCGGAGATGAAGATATAAGTGTGACAGTGCTCCCTCTGAGGGCAATTACTCTCAGCAGGCAACAGCTATAGCACAGCTTCTGGCACCTCGGCCCCTGCTCTTCCTCCCCAGGTTGCTTGGGGAGTTTGTCTGCGGCAGAGCTGAACTCCCTTGTTGGAAGCCCATGTAGCCTCAGTGATAGCTACAGGGATCTCATCAAGCAGGAATTTCTTGGCAGGGGATAGGACCTGTCTGCCATATGGTTTCCATGTTCGGAGCAGAAGGTGATCTGTGGAAGTGGAAGGGGGGGGGGAAATCAACTTCTGTGGTTGATTTTTTTTCACTTGAGACTAATTGTTCTGTGCAGCTCTGGGGAGGGACCGGGGACAGCACTGACCCTCAGTGTGCTGAAGCCTCCCTGGGCGTCTCACACCGAAGCTCTTTTGTGGAGTATTTTTTTTTATCATCAGGAGACCTTATGTTTTGACAGCTCAGATATCTGCTTGAAGGGCTAGACAATAAAAAGCAAAACTGGCCGGAGCGCAGAATGCACAAATACTTGTCACATCCTGCCCTGCTGCATGAGGAGCTCGCATGCTGACAGCACATCATATGAGGTGGGGGTTGGCTGCTTGGTGGTGGGGTGTCTTCTTGGGGCTGCCTGTCTTTGAGAAGCCTGGTTTCTTTCCCTACTATGTGAAAACTGGGTAAAGCCAGCTTTGGAGTATTCTATTCTCCATCCTGAGGGCATGGAGTGCTGTTTGCAGAGACTGTATTGGAGGGTGATGGGCACCCTCTCACCTTTCTCCTAAGAGTGGTGGTAATCCATTAATGCATGGTCCTGGGGGCAAGGCAATACTTCCGAAGATGACTATCTAAATAGGTGAAAAGATCCAATCTGCCCTCAAGTGTTGCAGTGAAATACCCCTTGGCTTAAGATGTGAGCCAGGACTGAGGCTTGTATATAGCTCTCGGTGCTGGAGGTATGGGAAATGCTTAGTTTAGGATTATAGAACTGTTTGAGTTGGAAGGGACCCCCCAAAGGCCATCTGTTCGCACTGCCTGCAAGTGCACAGGGACACCCCCAGCTCCATTGGTGCTCACAGCCTTGTCCCCTGACCTTAGGTGTCCCCAGGGATGGGGCATCGCCACCTCTCTGGGCACCCTGTGCAGTGTCTCACTGCCCTTACTATAAAAAAAAAGTCTTCCTTGTATTCAGTCTCCATCTTCTCTCTCTTACTTTAAAGCCATTTTCCCTTCTGCTATGGTTCAGGTGCTGTGAGTGTCAGCACAGAGAGCAGCTTTGTTCCCTGGGAGGGGCAGTGGGCGCTGTGCATGGAGGAGGATGCAGCTCCCCAGCAGTGCATGAAGGCATGGCCATGGGGTGCTGGGGGAGCATGGTGAGTGTGGGGTGTCAGCTGGCAGTGAGGGCCTGGGCTCAGCAATGCGCTCCTCTGCCCAAGTTCCAATTCATCCTGCTCTGGGAGGGCCTGGTCTGCACGCTGCAGCTTCCAACTGGCAGCAACAAAGACATATAACTGTCTGAGCAGATGCAGAAGAAAAGTCTCTCTGTCCTGAGAGACAAAGATGCTTGCTCCTCCTCAACAAATATTTAGGCCGTGGCCGTTGCCAGAAGCATCGCGAGCGTCCAGGACACGTTTGCAGCAGGGCTCTGCCCCACGGTGTCCTGGGGCAGCTCAGAGCCTTGGGGCGGGTGCCTTGCTTTGAGCATCTCCTTTCTATCCCAATAGCAATGCCGCTGATCAGAAATACAGCAGGACAGCCAAATAAATAGCAGTCGGTGCATTTGAATTCTTTTGACGTCTTTGCAGCCTCTCTGTTAAAAATAAATAATAAAAAAAGGCACAGAGTGTTTTAAAACACGAAACGTAACATCAAAACAGTAAAAAAGTAGATCAGAACGTTCTGTCTTGAGGTTCAAACAATGCCCTGGAAATTTCCAACTCTTTCCTGTTTGTCTCACCGGCCTCCCCTGTGCCCTTCTGCGCAGCTCTTTGGGTACTTTTTCCCTACTCGTGGGCATCGATCTGGAGGCACTTAGCAAAAAAATAAGATATATTCCCTCCCCAAAATGCTTCCCTACTGCGCCCTGGTGAAGTGGAAACATTCTCGCAGCTTCCATGGGATCCCTGTGGCCCATGCTGGGGGCCGGTGGGAGGGAGGCACCCGCTGGGCTGCTCTCATTAGGCAGTCTTGGGCTGCTGCCAGCTCCACGGCAGTAGTTCACGACGGAGACCCAGAACCTTTCCTGACTCGGGGTCAGGCTGAAGCCAAGCTCCCTCCTCCTGCTCTCGTTCTGGCAGGCAGATTCCATCACTGCGCAAATATTTTTGGCAATCGGCGATAATGGGAAAGGAAATGCAGAGAAGTCCAGTCCGCGTGGAATTCTCTGAACGAGGACGCTCCAAGAAAAGCAAGCTGGCGCGTGGTGGGCTCCGGGCCCTCCCAGCCCCAGGAACAATGGCTTTTCCCTTATCGTCTGGTGGAGAGCCTTGCCTCTCGCTCCCTGGTGTTTATTACCTAGGAAATGCAGCAGTGTGTGTGATTTGTAACAACGGGCTGCTCTTTATGGAAGTGTTTTATGCTCTAAGTGGTTACAGCAGTGTGGGATGGTGTGTGTATTTTGGTATCTATAAACAAAGCAGCTCAAGAATGCCTTGATACCAAAGGTTGTTTTTGGCTTTTGATCAAATTCTTAATGTCTAGGGTGGTTTTTTTTTTGTGTGTGTGTGCTGCTTTTCTTTTCCTTCTTCCCTGGAAAAGGAGGCCAGTTACTGAAATGAGCAAAGTTAAAAGAAAGCTAAATGATAGAACTTCACTCCTTCCATTCTTTGGAGCAAAGAGGGGCCATCTTGGGGTCTTTGCAAGCCGCGTGTTGGGCAGCTTGAGGAGCAAGGGGAGCCTCTTTGAGTGCAGATCCCGTGGCCTCCTGTGAATGTGGGGTTGTGCCCCCATGCAGTACCACCATCACTCTCCTAGGGAGAACCCACATCCACACCAGAGACCCAGGGCTGTCCCCAGCAGTTGTATTCTGTCTTGAGATGCTTACAGAGCCATGAGGCAGTAACACCCTTTCCCTGGCTTGAGGAGCTGGATTCTTGCGTTTTCATACTATTTTGGTATTCATTTCAGTTTTTATCATTTTAAGGTTCATGCGTTTCTAATTGTTATGAATACCATGCTAAAATTAATAGTTCTATGGTTGGTTTATTGCGTTTAGTAAAATTATGTGCATGCAATGTTTGCCAAGAAAAGACGCAGCGGAGACTTTAATCACGTCAGGATGATAATTTAGTTGTTACACTTGTTGAAGTGGCGGGATTAATTCCTTAAAAGTTTGCAAACTGGAGGAGAAATGCAACGTGTGAACGTAGCTCAACAGACCAATGGATGGGC